>CAUYUJ010017062.1:32500-40457 GCA_963575745.1 Prorocentrum cordatum | reverse complement strand
CATCGGACAGCAATGAATATGATCGTTCACCCGACCGTCAGCGTGGTTCACTCCCACCACGCAGTCCAACAGGTGAGCCAGCGAGGATGCTGCAAACATGCGAATTCATCGCGCAATGGTATTGAGCACGCGCGCTGGTGCCTGGTCGAATGTATTCTCTCTCTGGTTATTCGGTGTTCTTGTTTTTGCGCGCCCATCAGCAGACAGCGATCGCGCGATGCCCCCTCTTGAGTTGCCCGCCCCTCTCGCGATTTCAGGGAACAAGATGTCCAAGATGATGTCCAGGGCATTCCCACCTCAGTACTGAGGAGACTAGAACCTCAGCGTGCGCGAAGCGCGCGCGCGCGTGGTTCTAGTCAGAGAATAAAGGGACATGGTTTTGGGGGAGTTCTTTTCTGGGGCCTGGGCCAGAGGGGCCAGAGCCCAAACGCAATCAGACAGTAAAGGAGCATGTGCTTTTGGCGTCCTTTCCTGGACCCAGGCCGGGAGACCAGGGCCGGAGCCCAAAGGCAGTCAGATGATGAAGAAACGTGTGTGTCGGGGAGTGTTTTTTTGTGGCACAGGGGAGGATTGGAGCAGGAGCCGAAAGGCAATCAGATAGTAAAGAAACATGTGTTCAGGGACTGGTTTTCCGAGGCCAGTGTTCAGGGAATGGTTTTCCAAGGCCAGGGCTGGGGCCAGAGCCTGGTCCGGGGTTAAAATCGGGGAACAGACATGCTGCGTGTCGCTGCTTGCTGGTCTCTCTTTCTCTCCCTCTCTCTTTATCTCTCTTTTTTTGTTTTCTCTTTCTCTCTCTCTCTCTCTCGCTCGCACTTTCTCGATCTTTCTCGGGGTAACTGCCAGGAAGGGCTGCGGTCATCAGCTGAAGCACGCAATGGATTGCGCCTTTACGTCAGGGATATTGTTCACCCGTGCTGGCCATGGCGTTCTACCAGTATGTTCCGAAGACAGCGGCAACAACATGCAAATGCTCATGTCTCCTGCTGCCGTAGGATCCATGTCTCTTGCTGTCACAGGATCCATGTCTCCTGCTACCACAGGATCGTGAGCAGGAAGCTGCGATAGTCATGTGTAGCAAGTGTGTTTGCGCATCGGCGCTTTCTGCACACCTTTTGAGGCTGAGTTAGTCCACCCTCCCATTGGGACTATGATGCGATGTGGACGCCACCCTGTCACTGGGATTTGTCATGAGGTAACCTCACCCTGCACTTGGGACTGTCATGGGATACCGACTTCACCCTGCCATTGGGATTTGTCATGAGGTGCCCCGCCCTGCGATTGGGACCGTCAAAGCATTACCCCGGACTCCCATTGGGACTGTCATGAGATACCTACCCCACCCTGCCACTGGGACTTGCCATGAGGCACCCCGCCCTGCGGTTTGGGACCGCCAAGGCACTACCCCAGACAGGCCCTGCCATTGGGACCTGTCACGAGATACCCCGCGTACCCCGCCCTGCGATCGGGACCGTCAGGCGTTGCCCCAGCCAAGGGGGGGCGCCGGGCGTGGCGCCGCGGCGGCGGAGGTCCCCGGGAGGGGCCTCCTCCCGCAGGCTCGCGGGCCAGGAGGTCGTGGTCCGAGCTGGCGCGGTGGGGAGGCGGGGAGGAGCGGAGGGAGGCGGGGGGGGGCGGAGGGCGAGGAGGAGGACGGAGGGAGGAGGGATGGAGGGAGGGAGGGAGGGAGGGAGGGAGGGAGGGAGGGAGGGAGGGAGGAGAGGAGAGGAGGAGGAGGAGGAGGAGGAGGAGGATGAGGAGGATGAGGAGGATGATGATATGCTTGTGATGGTGATGGTGATGGGTGATGATGATATGATGATGATGCTGATGATGATTATGATTGTGATGTGCAGGGTGAGGTGATGGTGATGGCGATGGTGATGGCGGTGGTGATAATGATGATGATGATGATGATGATGATGATGATGATGATGATGATGATGATGATGATGATGATGATGATGATGATGATGATGATGATGATGATGATAGTGATGGTGATAGCGATGGTGATGATGATGGTGATGGTGATGGTGATGACGATGATGAAGATGGGGATGGTGATGATGATTGTCACGGTGATGGCGATGGTGATGGTGATGATGCTGATGATGGTGATGCTGATTATGACGGTGGTGGTGATGGCGATTGTGATTATGGTGGTATTGGTGATGATGGTCGTGTCTGATGGTGATGGTGATGTTGATGTTGATGCTCATGCTGATGCTGATGTTGATGATGATGTTGTTACTGTTGTTGATGTTGAGGTTGCTTTGAATTTCACTTCTACAGAATAACTGTTGTTGCCCTCCTCCCGGTGCCCATTGTGTTGATCCATCCAGGTGCCCCCCGCAGGGCTCGCACCCTTGTTTTTCACAGGGGGAAGCATTGAGCTGCAGATTGGGTCGCTGGCCCCCCGAACTACCACGACAACGGCTCCCGCTTGATACTTCCTCCCAGAGTGCTCGAAATCGCGCTCTCGCGCGGGGCTCCAGCACCAAGCGACCAGGAATCGCGCTCGCGCGTGGCGCTTCCCCGCAGGTGATTGAGTCGCCGCGCCTGTGACACTCAGGAGTCGCGCTCTCGCCTTGGACTCCCTCGCGATTTACTTTCGGAGCCGCGCTGTCCCTCGAGACCTCCCCGTGATTCCTGCAGGACGGACGCTTCCGCGGCCCGCCCGCTCGACCCCGCCGCCCGCCCGCCCCGCCCCGCCCGACCCGCTCGCGTGGTCCTGCCACTCGATGTTGTGTTGAAGTCGGGCCTGTCCCTCTACAGGAGGGAGATCCGAAGATAGTTTCAAAATAGTCGGGGGGCGACTTTTTGAGGATGTTGTTGACTATTTGGGAATCCTTTTGGATATTTACAAATTTTCGCCCGGAATCCGCCTGTAGGGTGACAGGCCCGACCTAATGTTATGTTTCTGACCCCCCCTCCTGCTAGTCTCTGTCGTGATCCATCCTTCTCTCTCCCCGTTGTCCCTTCCCTCCCTTGCCTTGTTTGGGGTGCTGCGCAAGTTACACGTGGCAGGCAAAGCAGATACGCCCCAAGGGGGGTATGATCGAAGACAAAGGGGACGGGCATCGAGGGCTTGGGATAAACATGTTGAGTGACACGCGAGCAGATGATGATTAGTGTGATGATGATGTTGATGATGATTTTGGTATGATGGGGATGATGATTATGATGCTGGTGGTGGTGGTGATGGTGGTGGTGACGATGATGATGATGATGATGATGATGATGATGATGATGATGATGATGATGATGATGATGATGATTATGTTCGTAAGCATATTGATTTTGGTGTGGATGAGGATGGGGATTATGATGGTGGTGATGATGATGGTGCTGGTGATGATGATGCTGATGTTGTTGAAGAAGAAGAAGAAATTGGTGATGCTGTTGAGGAGGAGTGTCAGTGATGTTGATGGTCATGGTGATGGTGATGGTGATGGTGATGGTGCTGATGGTGATGGTGATGGTGATGATGATTCTGGGGAGGAGGAGGAGGAGGAGGAGGAGGAGGAGGAGGAGGAGGAGGAGATGTAGCAGGAGGAAGGGGAGGAACAATCTAAGGAAGAAGAGCACGGAATGACACGGACGAGGAGGACCGGTGGCGGCATCATGATGAGTATGAATAGGAAGAGGAGGAGGAGGAGGAGGACGACGAGGAGGAGGGGAAGAAGAAGCGGAAAGCCAGACATTTTGTCAGGCCGCGAAGGGCAGGGAGGATGAGGGATACGCAGGATGCGTTGGCGCAGAACCCGCAGACTCTAGCATTCGATTTAGGCCCCCGCTTCGGAGCATTGGTGAGGGGAGCGGGGGGAGGACAACGCGGGGAGCGGCAGCAGTAACGCCAATCTGAGGACGAAAGAGAGTAAGAGGACGGTTAGGAACAGGAGGAGGATTGAGAAGATGAGGGGAGGAGGAGGGGGAGGAGGAGGAGGGCGAGGAGGAGGGAGAGGAGAGGAGGAGGATGATTACTCGACGCGGAGAGGAGTGGAGGAGAGGAGGAGGAGGAGGAGAGGGGACGAGGACGAGGACAGGACGAGGACGAGGAACGAGGAGGAGGAGGAGGAGGAGGGAGGAGGAGGGGGAGGAGAGGAGAAGGGAAGGCAGGAGGAGGAGGAGGAGGAGAGGAGAGGACGAGGAGGAGAAAAGGAAACGAAAAGGAAACGAAAAGGAGTGAGGGAGGAGAGGAGGAAAGGAGGAGGAAGAGGGAGAGTGAGATGAGGGGGAGGACGAGGGGGAGGAGGAGGAGGAGGAGGAGGAGGAGGAGGTGGAGGAGGAGGAGGAGGAGGAGGAGGAGGAGGAGGAGGAGGCGCAGCGGACGCGGGTCTTCTCCGCGCGCCCGACGCACATTAGTTGGGAGCCGGCAGACCCCCACCGTCCAGCCAAAAGGGGCGGCGCCCCGCCCCCGGGGGTGGCTGACTGTTTAAGACAGCAGCAACTCCCAGGGGGGGGATGGGGTCTGCCAGCCGGGGCCTCTGGACAGCATACCCGGGAGCTCCGTGGCGACCGCGACGACCTGCGCCCCCCTGCGGCTCGGGCTCCGCGTCGCCGCCGTCTCCGTCCTGCCTTTGTCCGCGGCCAGCTCAGGCAAGGGTGCCCGCGCCCGCGCCGCGACGTCCCGTCGTGCAGCCGGCTGCGCCGCTGGGCAGCAGCCCGGCCCTCGCCGCCCGTCGTGCCAGCTGGCAGCCCCGCCAGGGCCGCTTCAGGGGTCTCCAGCTTCAGCGCGGCCGGGCCGCGTCCTGCGGGCGTCGCGGCGGCAGGCCGCCTTGCGGAGCTGGCGCGCCGTAGCAGCTTACAGGCCGCAGCTCAGGACCTCGTAGGCCCGTGCCAGCTCCCGCGGCTGCTGGTCCTCCGGCAGGCGTCGCGCCTGCCCGAGCAGCCAGAGGCGGGCCTCGGCGCCGAGCCGCCCCCCCGCCTCGAGGACGAAGGGCGTGAGTCGGGCGCCCGGGTAGCGCGCGTTCTTCTCCCGCTCGCCGCGCCTGCTGGCCTCGCCGTCCCGGCGCGCAGCCACGCGCAACTCGGCCTGCGTGCCGGCTGCGGGGTGGCGAACAGAGACGTCCAGCCACCGGGCCCCGTCGTCTTCCTGGTATTCCAAATCCAGGATGGCGCGCTCGAGCTGGCCGTCTGGGCGCTGGCGGTCCCAAATCGGCACTCTGCTCGAGGATGGGCCGCTCACCGCGCCAGCGGTGGAGAAGCCCAGCGACCCTCCTGTTGAGTCCGCCGTGGCGCGCCAGCACCCCCCCGCCCCGCTGGCAGGTCAAGGCGTGGTAGCCGTGCTCGTCCAGAGTCCCAGCGCAGCCAGCCCCGTCGGCGCCGCGCAAGCAGTAGGCGGCCCCTGCCGTCGCGAGCTCCAGCTGGCTGAGCTCCGCGCGCGGGAGCTGCAGCCGCCGCCTGGCGCTGGTCTCCCAGTGGGCGTCCTCCAGCGTGCAGAGTTCGTCCTCCAGCTAGGCCTTGCTTCAGAGGCGTCTGCAGCGCAGTCGCCAGGTCCCCGCCCGCGGCGAGCTCCAGCCCTTGGTCTTGCAACCCGCGCCGCGCAGTGGCGAGCTGCTGGGCCGCCCGCGGCAGCCGTTCCAAGCAGTCCGCCAGCGTCCCGCTGCCCTGGTCCTCCGTGGTCTCCTCCGCCGCCAGCGCCCAGGAAACCAGGAAAGCCGAGTGGCGGCGCGCGCTAGCCAGCTGCGCGCCCAGGCCCCCGAAGCGGGCTGGGAGGCCCAGCAGCTCCTTGGCTGAGTTGCCGAGGTCCCGCCCCAGCAGGTCCCGCCAGCAGCCTGGTCGTCGTACTGCTCCGTCGCGGCGTCCGTCGCGAGCTCCATTCGCAAGGAGTGCTGGCTTGCCGGGCCTGCGTAGGCGCGGAAGAGGGCTGCCGTCGCGTGCTTTTTGGGCCCAGCCTTGTGCAGCTTCTGAAGCTTTTGGTAAAGCGTCTGAAGCTTCGTCCCAGCTTCGGCGAGGCTGTTCGCTGGCTCCCCAAGGGCTGCCGGCGCGCTGCTGTCTGCGTCGCCCAGCGGTCGCAGGTGCTTGCCGAGCACGGGCAAGCTTGGCACCCAGCACGCCTGCAGCTCTCCCGTGAGCGCGGCCCGCCCTGTTGGGGACCAAGCAGCTGTCTTCGCGGAACTCAGCCGCAACCCGAGGGGCTGGAGAGCTTGCTGCAGGGCTTGCAGTGCGAGAACAGCCAGCGCGGCCTCCACCACCAGGTAGGAGTCGTCCAAGTAGCTGTACAGCTTCGCCTGTGGGTCCAAGCGGAGTAGCGAGTAGCTCCTCGTTGAACCTGTCCAGGGCAACCCTTTGCTCCACTTTGCGCCACGGAGAACGCAGCGGGCGACAAGGGGTCCCCCTTGTCGAATCCCCTCTCGCTTTGAAGCGGGTGGAAACGACCCCCCGCGTCGCGCCAGAGGTGTCTCGCTGGCTGTCCGTACCACGCAAGGAGGGCTGCCGCGGCCACCTCGTCTCGCTCTGCCATGGCCGTCAGGGCGGGCGCCCGTTCTAGGGAGGGGAAGGCGGCCTCCAGGTCCAGCTTCAGGAAGACTGCCGTGGGCCTGGTTTCCGCCTGTGCCTCCAGCTTCCGCAGCAAGACTTCGGTGCCGCCTGGCCTCCCGACCCCGTACTGCTTGTCACCAGCTGGCGCCCACAGTTGCTCCTGTCTGACCCGCGCCAGTGCTCGCAGGCCCAGGCGGCGCACTGTGGAACCCACGATGAGCGGCTGTACGTCGTCGCCTTACTTGCGGAGCGCCGTGACCTCCCCAGTGCGAAGGACAGCCAGGGCCTCACCGGGCAGCATGCCGAAGGCGATCCACGAGATCGCTTCAGAGAGCCGTCCCAACGTCTCGGCGCACCGCTTCGTGTCTCCGAGGTGCTCCAAGCGGCAGCATAGCAGCCCTGGCGCCGAGAGGCGGGGCGGTCTCCGCAGCAGTTTCACTGTCTTCTCGTGGACGCTCTCGAGGAGGAGGAGGAGGAGGAAGAGGACGACGACGACGACGACGACGACGACGACGACGACGACGACGACGACGACGACGACGAAGACGACGGGGGGGGAGGAGAGAGAGAGAGAGAGAGAGAGACAAACAAAAAAAAGGGGAGAGAGGAACAGAGGGTCAGGGGGCATCCGGCGCGCTGCGCCGCCCTCCCGCGCGCCCACTGGGGCGGCTTGCCGCGACCTCCCCCTCCCCCCAGGACCGCCAGCTCGGCGCCGGGCTGGTTTGGGTACGAGGCGCGTTTTTGTTGGGGGGGAAGGGGGAGGAGCAGCGTCGGGAGGAGGAGGAGGAGGAGGAGGAGGAGGAGGAGGAGGAGGAGGAGGAGGAGGAGGAGGAGGAGGAGGAGGAGGAGGAGGAGGAGGGGAGGAGGGGAGGGAGGAGGAGGAGGAGGGGCGGAGGAGAGGAGGAGGAGGAGGAGGAGGAGGAGGAGGAGTGGGGAAGCGAGATGGCAGGAGCAGGGGAGCAGGATGTTCGGTCTGTCGATCGGGTCGGGTCGAACCGACCAGTCGAGCCGACCGGACCTTCTCGCTGGACAAAGTCGACCAGGCGATCCAGCCGATCGAGCCAGCATGGCCCGCGCCGAGTCGAGCCGCGAGAGGCCCCTGAAGCCCGCCGCGACCTCTTGGCGGTGGCTGGCCGCCCCAGCAGGCCGATTGGCGTCCGACCGACAGAGACGCTGGGCCGGCCGGGGTTGCCGACCAGCGGCGGACGGGTCGGCCGATCGATGCGTCGACCGGCTGAGCAGCGCTCTCTTCATCCGACCTTTTGTCTCAGACATCCCCGATTGAGCCGCATCCGGGTCGATTCTCTTCCTGCCCTCGCCGAAGATGCACAGTCGGCACGGGCATACACTCCAGGATGGCCGTGCGGATTTCCTGGGTCGGCGTTGGACCCCCCTGGTGGCGCCTCCGACGCCGCTCGCCGCTCGGCGCGCCAGGGAGGGAGTCCAGCGCGCGCTCTACAAGTCCGCGCGGACCTCC
>CAUYUJ010017062.1:15000-30000 GCA_963575745.1 Prorocentrum cordatum | reverse complement strand
TCGGCACCCTCTCCCAACCTCGTCAGGGCCACCGACAAGGGAGAGGGCGGCGGTGGCCGACGCGTCCCCGAGCTAAGAAGCTCAAAGCGCCGCGGCTCAGAGAGCTGGGAAGACAGACAGACAGACGTACGGACGGACAGCCAGGCGGCGTGCAATGCCTGGCAAGCCAAGTGGGTGGTCACTGCATAAGGGAAACAGAATCCCGAGCAGAGCAACACGCACCACGACCACGACGACGCCGACGACGAGGAGGAGGAAGAGGAGGGGGAGGAGGAGGAGCAGGAGCTGGAGAAGGAGCAGGAGCAGGAGGAGTGGATGGAGCAGGGAGAAGGAAAGAGAGGACAATGATGATGGTGGTGATGATTCCGATGAGGATGAGGATGCAGGATGAGGATGCTGATGAGGATAATGCTGGCGATGGTGGTGATGCTGATGGTGATGATGATGATGGTGATGATGCTGATGCTGATGCTGATGCTGATCGTGCTGATGATGCCGTTGATTATGATGGTGATGGTGATGATGGCGTTTATGATGATGACGATGATGATGGTGACGATCATGGTGACGATGCTGATGATGATGAGGATGGTGATGATGCTGACGATAATGATGATGCTGATGCTGCTGATACTGGCGATGATGATGAGGTTGATGCCCATGCTGATGACGCTGATACAGTTTAGGATGATGATGGTGGTGATGATGATGATGACGATGGTGACGATGTTTATCATGCTGATGATGATGTTGATGCTGATGTTGATGGTGATGACAACGATGGTGACGGTGATGATGATGGCGATGCGGTTGATGCTGATGATGATGATGTCGCTGCTGGTAATGATGGTGATGCTGGTGATGCGGATGATGATGATGCTGATGTTAATGATGATGCAGACGTTGATGTTGGTGCTGATGCTGATGCTACCGCCGTTGTTGTTGATGACGATGGCAATGACGATGCTGCTGCTGTTGATGATGATGCTGATGATAGTGATGATGATGCTGACAATGATAATGATGATGAGGAGGAGGAGGATGGTGATGAGTATTGGGATGGTGATGGTGATGCTGCTGATGATGATGATGATGATGATGATGTTGGATATGATGATGCGAATGATGAGCGTGAGGAGGAGGATGCGGATGAGGACAATGATGATGTTGATGATGTTGATGATGTTGATGAAGATGATGGAGATGTTGTTCATGACGGTGGTGATGATGATGATGATGATGACGAAGGTGGTGGTGGTGGTGGCCACGCTCATGATGACGATGACACTTACGCGGTCCGAGAGATTGCCCTCTTGAGGCCGGGATGTCGGAAGCGCCGTGCCGTTCAAGTGAACGAATGTATGTTGCACTCGCTGCGAATCGGGGCGTTCCACGTTTTAAGACTTGGAGAAGAGCGGGAGTTGGTCGGGCCCGCTGTGGCCTTGGAGCAGCCGTATGTTATGGGAGGAGCTTGTGGGATGGCCAACCCCGCTGTGGCGCTCGATCACCCGCATGTTATGGGAACGATTCGGGGAGGCGGTTGGGCCCGCTGTGGCGCTCGATTTTCCGACCTTGACGCTTTGCTTGTTTTCGTCCTCCTCGTCCTCTCTCCTTTTCTTCCTCGTCTTCCTCTTCCTTCTCGTCCTCCTCCCCCTTCCTCCTCCCGTATTCTCCCCTCTCCTGCCTCCTCCCTCCTCCTCCTCCTCGTCCTCCTCCTCCTCCTTTCTCTTCTTCCCTCCTCAATCCCCGGCCCCCTCCTCCCTCATTTGTCCTCCTATATCCCCCTCCCACCTCCGTCCCTCTTTCCTCCTCGCCCCTTTTCTTGCCTCATCCCTCCTCCCCTGTCGTCACCCCAGGAAAACTTCCCCGCATAATCATAACGTTGGTCTGCAGAACCACAGCCCTGTGGATAGCATGGTGCCTCACGCGCGGTGTCCCGTGGATCAAATTTCCTGTGGGTCCAGAAAACTCCTTCGTACTTGGTGAAGCTACCCCTTGAAAGCAATGGACCTATTGGTTTTTTCCACACACGGGAAGTTGGATCCGCGCAACACAGAAATAGTACCCACGAGACTGTTACACACCCAGGATGGGATCCAATGCCAACTCCAAGAGGACAGTATTTTCGGCCTGGGTATGAAGGAATTGGCACGTGTTGGCATGTGTTGGTGAGGGAGACGCAGTTCCAAATCACGCTGAAGGATTTGGCACAGTTTGGAGTTCCAAATCCCACTGAAGGATTTGGCACATGTTGGCAGGTGCTGGTTGGGGAGACGCAGTTCCAAATCCCGCCGAAGGATTTGGCACATGTTGTCAGGTGTTGGTTTGGGAGCGCACTTCCGAGTCACGCTGAAGGATTTGGCACATTGTGGTGTTGGTTGGGGAGACACAGTTCCACATCCCGCTACAAATTGAAAGGTATTGGTTTGGTAGGCGCAGTTCCAGATCATGTTTTTACGCGGGCCGAGAGGTTTTCCTCTTGAGGCCGAGATGTCGGAAGCGCCGTGCCGTTCAAGTGAACGAATGTATGTTGCACTCGCTTCGAACTGGGGCGTGCCACATGTTAAGTACGGGGGGGAGGTGCTGGAGTTGGCCGGGCCCGCTGTGGCCTTGGAGCAGCCGTATGTTATGGGAGGAGCTGATGGGATGGCCAGGCCCGCTGTGGCGCTCGATCACCCGCATGTTATGGGAACGATTCGGGGAGGCGGTTGGGCCCGCTGTGGCGCTCGATCTTCCGACCTTGACACTTGCTTGTTTTGGTCCTCCTCGTCCTCCCTCCTCCTCCGCTTCTTCCTCTTCCCTCTCGTCCTCATCCCCGTCCCTCTGCCCGCCTTCTCCCCCTCCCCCGCCTTCTCCTTCCGCATCTTTCTTTCCTCCTCCTCCTCCTCCTCCTCCTCCTCCTTTTCCTCCTCCCTCATTTGTCCTCCTATATCCCCCTCCCACCTCCGTCCCCTCAATCCTCCTCTCCCCTCGCCTTGCCTCCTCCCTCCTCCCCTCTCGCCACCAGAGGGAAACCTTTCCCCTGTATAATCACAACAATGGTCTGCAGAGTCGCAGCCTGGTGAATAGCATGGTTCCTCACGTGCAGTGCCCCGTGGATCAAATTACTTACGGGTTCATGAGATTCATTCGTATTAGTATCGGTATGATTATATAGTTCCCCGTGGACATACATGAATTCGCTGTTTTTTTCTCAGGCACGGGAATTGGACCCGCGCAACACATAAATATGACCCACGAAAACAGTTGGATCCATTGGTGTTGTCATTGTTTAATCCAAGGGGAAACGTTCGGCCTGGGGAGGCAAGTTTGATGATGCTGGTTATGACGATGCTGTTGGTGATGGTGATGATGATCGTGATGGTGATGAGGTGGTGTTGGTGGTGGTTTTCATGATATTGATGATGATGATGCTGCTGCTGATGATGATGATGATGAAGATGATGATGATGATTGAAGTGGTGGTGATGGTGATGGTGATGACGAGGAGGAGGAGGAGGCGGATGAGCGTAAGGGTCGGGGTGATGGTGATGGTAATGGCGTTTGTGTGTGAGGGTGGTGGTGATGATGTGCATGATGGTGATGGTGATTTTGATGGTGATTGGGATGCTGGTGGTCGTAGTGATGGTGGTAAGGGTGATGATGATTTTGTTGTTGATGGTGATGATGATGATGATGGTGATGATGAAAGGAACAGGTGGGAGAGGAGGAGGAGGAGGAGGAGGAGGAGGGGAAGGAGGAGGAGGATGAAGAGGAGCAGGAGGAGAAAGAGGAGGAGGACGAGGAGGAGGAGGAGGAGCAGAAGGAGGAGTTGGCGGAGATGCAGGATGAGGATAAGGAGACTTCGGGGAAAGCACGACATACGGAGACGGGAGATAATGAGAGGGGACATATCGTGATCGAGCGCGAGAGGACGGCAGTGAGAAAGAGAGAGAGAGAGAGAGCGAGAGAGCGAGAGAAAAATAATCAAGAGAGGGAGACGGAGAGAGAAAGAGAGAGAGAGAGAGAAACAAACATTAGCCTGGCGAAAGACCCAACCATATGCAGTTGTGAGTACCGCAATTGCGAATATCTTCGTCGGTGGCGTTCCCTATGGGGCCACGAAACGCTGTACTGGGTGGGGGAAACGCAGGGAGCAAGGGCTGTGCTGGATGGTGGCGGACGCATGCGGGCGGTGCCACTGGGACCTCCGGTGGAGCCCCCTTATGGGGCCACGAAGCGCTGTGCTGGGTGGGTGAAACGAAAGGAGAAATGGCTGTACTGGGTGCTGGCGGGCGCATGCGGGCGGTGCCACTGGGATCTTCGGTGGAGCTCCCTATGGAGCCACGAAGCGCTGTACTGGGTGGGTGAAACGCAGGGAGCAAGGGCTATGCTGGATGGTGGCGGACGCATGCGGGCGGTGCCAGTGGGACCTTCGGTGGAGCCCCCTTATGGGGCAACGAAACGCTGTGCTGGGTAGGTGAAACGAAAAGAGAAATGGCTGTATTGGGTGGTGGCGGGCGCATGCAGGCGGTGCCACTGGGACCTTCGGTGGAGCTCCATATGGGGCCGCTAAGCGTTGTACTGGGTGGGCGAAACGCAGGGAGCAAGGGCTGTGCTGGGTGGTGGCGGGCACATGCGGGCGGTCCGATTGGCGGCTTCTGTGGCGTTCCCTATAGGGCCACGAAGCGCTGTACTGGGTGGGTGAAACGCAGAGAGCATGGGCCGTGTTGGTTGGTGGCGGACGCGTGCGGGCGGTGCCACTGGGACCTTCGGTGGAGCCCCTATGGGGCCACGAAGCGCCTTGCTGGGTGGGTGAAACGAAAGGGAACAATGGCTGTGCTGGGTGGTGGCGGACGCATGCGGGCGGTGCCACTGGGACGTTCGGTGGAGCTCCCATATAGGGCCACGAAACGCTGTACTTGGTGGGCGAAGCGCAGGGAGCAAGGGCTGTGTTGAGGGTGGTGGCGGACGCATGCGGGCGGTGCCACTGGAACCTTCGGTGGAGCCCCCAATGGGGCCACGAAGCTTTGTAGTGGGTGGGTGAAACGCAGGGAGCAAGGGCCGTGTTGGGTGGTGGCGGACGCATGCGGGCGATGCCACTGGGACCTTCCGTGGAGCTCCCTATGGGGCCACGAAGCTTTGTAGTGGGTGGGTGGAACGCAGGGAGCAAGGGCTGTGCTGGGTGGTGGCAGACGCATGCGGGCGGTCCCACTCGGCGCTTCGGTGGAGTTCCTTGTGGGGCCACGAAACGCTGTGCTGGGTGGGCGAAACGCATGGAAGAAGGAGGAAGGAGGGGAGGAGGCGGAGGAGGAGGAGAGGAGAAGAGGAACGCGGATACCGTCTCTTCAAAATGAGGACCCAACACCACAGGATGGTTGGGAACAAGAGGGGGAGAAAGGGAGAGAGGGAGAGGGGGAGGTGCCTGGCTCGTGGGCAGGCGCGAGGTGTTGGGAGCATGCCCCCCAGCTGGCCGACCCGCTGGTGACTTCGCTGGCGGCCGTGGACGAGCACACGCTGCTGGCAGGCGGGGAGATCCTGCGCGCGCCCACCCTCGCAGAGGAAGGGGGAGGAGGGCGATCGGGGACGGGGAGGAGGGCGATCGTGGGGGGGAGGAGGGCGATGAGGTGGACGGGGGCTGGGAGTTGATGCGGAGAGGGGGGGAGGGGGTCGGGAGGGCAGCCGAGGAGGAGGGGAGGGGGGCAGGGCAAACGAGGGTGGTGTCGTAGGGGAGGGGCGGGATGAACGGCGGGACAGAGGTGGGGATGTAACGTGGGAAGGAAAGGCAAGGTAACGAGAGGCGAGAGCGGCGGGGGAGGGGCTAGCAAGAAAAGGCGGAGGATGCGAAGGATGCAGGTGCAAGGGCATGTGCAGGGGCTGGGGGGGGGAGCTCGAAGCTCGCATCGACGCCAGATGTATGCTCGAGGACGGTCTAGGTCTTCTGGGTGAGCGGCGAAATCCGCGGACGCATTTGGGTGGAGGAGGGGGTGGTGGTGATGATGTTGCTGTTGCTGCTGATGATGTTGACGCTGCTGATGATAATGCTGATGATGATGGTGATGATGATGTTGATTACTATGATGGTGATGATGGTAGTGGTGATGGTGATGATGGTGTTTATGATGATGATGGTGAGGTGACGATGATGGTGACGATGATGTCGGTGATGCTGATAATGATGATGATGATGATGATGATGATGATGATGATGATGATGATGATGATGATGATGATGAGGGTGAAGATGGTGATGATGATGCGGATGAGGATGAAGACGGGGATGAGGATGAGGATGAGGGTGAAGATGAGGATGGTGATGATGATGCTGGTGATTGTGGTGGTGATAGTGATGGCGATGGTGATGGTGGTGGTGATTATGATGATATCGCTCATGATGATGATGATGATGATGATGATGGCGACGACGATGGTGATGATGGTGTTGATGGTGATGATGTTGCTGATAATGAGGATGATGCTGCTGATAATGGCGATGATGATCACGGTGACGATGATGATGCTGATGATGAGGATGCCGCGAATGATGATGCTGATGATGATGGTGGTGATGGCGATGTTGATGTTGATGGGGACGTTGATGTCGACGAAGATAACGATGACGGTGATGATGATGCTGATGCTGATGATGATGACGCTGATGATGATAATGCTGATGATGCTGCTGCTGATGATGATGACGGTGATGATTATGATGATGATGATCATGGTGGTGGTGGTGGTGGTGATGGTGATGGTGATGGCGGTGGCGGTGGCAGTGGCGGTGGCAGTGGCGGTGGCTATGGTGATGGTGTTGATGGTGGTCGTGATGATGATAATGATGATTACGATGATTAGGAGGATGATGATGAGGATGATGATGACGATGGTGACGGTGATGATGATGATGATGACGATGATGGTGGTGGTGGTGGAGATGATGATGATGATGATGATGATGATGATGATGATGATGATGATGGTGATGATGATGATGATGATGATGATGATGATGATGATGTTGATGATGATGTTGATGTTGATGTTGATGCTGATGCTGATGATGATGAGGAGGAGGAGGAGGAAGAGGAGGAGGAGGAGGTTCATATATAATCACGAGTAGGAGGAGGAGGACGAGGAGGAGGCGGTGGAGGAGGAGGAGGAGGAGGAGGAGGAGGAGGAGGAGGAGTGGGCGGAACACGGAGCACGGGACAGAGGAGGTGGATGCAGAGTGGCGCAGGAGGTGGCGGCGTTCCCCTCCCTCCCCTCTGCCCTCGGCCCGCCTCGTTCCGTCATTTCCTCCCCCCTCTCTCGCCTTCTCCTGCCCCCTTCCCTTCCCTGCCCACCCCTTGCCCTCTGATCCCTGCCTCCATGCCCGCTGCGCTCTTCTCCCCTTCTCCCCTTGCCTCCGCCGCCCCTTCTCTCCTTCCCTGCTCGCCAGTCCATTCCCTCCTTGCCTCGAGCGTCCCTCCTTGCCTCGAGCGTCCCTCCTTGCCTCGAGCGTCCCTGCTCGCCAGTCCATTCCCTCCTTGCCTCGAGCGCCCCTCCTTGCTTCGAGCGTCCCTCTGGTTCCAAGCTGGGCCCCCGTCCCAGGGCTCGAGCTAAACGGTGTTTGGACAATTTCGTGGACCGTTTTCGTTTTGACTCCGCTTTGCAGCAAGCGTGGAACGAAGACAGAGCCAGGGGTGACGAAAACAACACGAAAACGGAAAACACTGCTTCACTCGAGCCCCGCCCCGCCCTCCTGCAAGAGCGGTGCCAGCGCGGGGGCCGCCAGCACGGCGCGGTGCAGCCTCGTGCGGCGCGGCGCTCCCCGCGGGAGGAGCGCCCGCGGCCCGGGCGGCCACCTGCAGGGGCGGCGCCCGGGGCCAGATCCGAACCCACGGGGGGCCCGAGCGGCCACCCGCGGGGGCCCACGGAGGAGGAGGAGGAGGAGGAGGAGGAGGAGGAGGAGGAGGAGGAGGAGGAGGAGGAGGAGGAAGAGGCCCATAGGCACCCGAGCGGCCACGCGGTCCCTGGCGAGCGAGAGGCCCGGAAGAGCCCCGGCGGCCACCGCGAAGCGCGGCGGGGCCTGCCACGGAAGTCCGCAGGAGCTCCTCCTCCTCCTCTTCCTCCGGCGCCGCCTCCTCTACCTCCTCCTCCTCCATCTCCTCCTCCTCCTCCTCCTCCTCCTCCTCCCCCTCCTCCCCGAGAGGTCTCGAGAAAGTAAAAGCCCAGGAGCCTAAGGGGCCGCCGCAAAGTGCGGCGAGGCCAGCCAGTTCTCTCTGCAGCAAGGGGAAGAACCCTTGCTTTGAGCCTTTTGGGCTGCTCTGGAGGCTTTCCGGATCCGTCTCGGGTGCTTGAATATAGGGGCCGCGTGGCTTTTGATGCCTGCTTTTGGGCGGACGCGGGGCCCTCGACCGCAATCGTCAAGTCATGGCTTCAAGCCATGGCGCGCCGAGAAGCTGAAGAGGCAAAACGCATTGAAAACTTATGAAATGTGTCAACTTGGGCTGTCTCCGGCGTATCTTGGAGCATCTTGGAGCTTCTATCTGGGCTTCTCACAGGCTTTGTGTGGGTCCTCTTGGGGCCCTTTTGGATCTCGTTGAGGTTTCTGGAACCATCGTGGAGTCTTCGCAGAAGCTCTTGATTGCAGGTAGGACAGTCTTGTATTTCCCTTGACGTCCAGAGGGCATCCGCCACCCCCCTGAAGCAAGCCTGCCCCCGGCCTCGAAAACTACAATTTTGAATCCACGGGTGGGGGGTCTCGGGAGGGGTTCGGTGCTGGAGGGGAGGGGCTCGGGATTGATCCTTTGTTCAGACCCTGGCGGATTACGGAAGCGCGCTAAGATTCGAAGAGTCGCGCGATGGACGTTGATTTCGGCCCAGAGCTGAAATATGTTTCAACTGGGGAGGTGCAGGAGGGGAATGTCTCGGGCGACCTCCGTGATTAGACCCTGGCAGATGACGGGAAGCGCGCTGAGACTCGAAGAGTCGCGCGATGGACGTTGGTCTCGGCCCGGACGGGAAATATTTCTCAACCGGGGAGGTCCAGGAGGAAAAAGTCTCGGGGGACCTCCCTGATTAGACCCTGGCGGATGACGGGAAGCGCGCTATGAAGGCCCTGGCTCGAGCGATTCTGGCGTCTTTTCTCGTGTCTGCGGGGTCGCAAGCCCCCGTGCAGCATGATCATCTGTCGATGGCAGGACTTGTCATGTTTCGTTTCTCTTCTGCGCGCCATCGCTAGCCGAAGTTCAATGCGCTGGAGGGCCGAGCGTTCGGTGACGGCACGACCACCGTGGAACTCCGTGTCGCAGGATGACTATTATGACGGGAACGAGCCAGTGCACAGCAGATGGAGCTATCATCGCGCCCACCGTGCTATGCTCGCCAGAAGGCGGGCGTGGCATGAGGTCGACCTTCATGCAGGCCAGGACGTTGCGGCACACTCCAGCTATGTGGTTACCTCAGACGGCGACACAGCTTACTCGCCTGAAGCTCGGATCTGGGATCGCCCCGACTACGCCATCACGCTTTCCCCACGGCTAGAGCCGACGCGCATTGCTTCACGGGGCGGTATCACAGCTACAACGATGGCAGCTGGGACAACTGGTGGGCATACGTATGCAACGCAAGCCACACCGACTTCTACGCCCTCTGTGGGTACGCCCCCGCCGACAAGCCCGAAGCACGGCCCATCACGTCGGCTGCCCACGCAGTATGCCGACGCGACATGGATGAGATCTTCGACACTGTGAATCGAGCCTTGGGCTGTATTCGTTTTCGATGTGCACCGCCACTACACGAAGAGGGACATGCCAGCTCACGGAACAGGTACCGACCACAGTGGACCGACAAGGGGCTACGCCTGCATGGCATCCTCTCCCAGTGCAGCGCGCGAGCTCTTAACGCCTTTGGACCGGCAGCGGGCCGCAGCACTGCGCGGAGATGCCCCGATGGCCGGGGTGAGACGAGGATCGAAGGATCGACTGCATCGCGACCACGCGCAGCACGGGCTCCAAAGATTCCGCGGGGGTCGTCCGTGAGACCCCGCTGGCCCTGAGCCCCTCTCGGGGCCATATGATCGTCGAGGTTTCCGTGCGCATGTGCCGAGACTTCCCTAAGCGACCCCCCGAGACACCGACGCCGACGCGGCGCCGACCACGCACGCTGAGCTCTCTGCAGGTTTGGCAGCGCTGGTCCACGGCAGAGGCGGAGGCCCCAGGCAGCGGCGGCCCAGAGACCACCGCCATCAGCGACGCCCTGCGCTTCCCGGGTCGCACCACGCCATGGCCTCCGTGGGTCGCCGACAGTCCGAGAGCAACTTGCTGCAGGTCTCTGCGGCGCCCCGTTTGCACAACAAAGCGGACATCGCGCTCGCCAGATGGCGCGTGTGGGGCCCGACAGTAACCAAGTGGCTCGGCTGCCCGTGCGACTGCATTCGGTGGTTCGCGGTCGACTGCGCCAACCAGTTCCGTGACCTTCGGACCAAGCAAAGTGGGGTGCTGGTGCAGTATTTCCCCGCGGCTGCTGAGGGGGGGGGCGCCCGTCTGTCCGCCGCCGCCGCCGTGGAGGAAGACATGGCCGACGGCATCTTGCTGCAGGTCCCCGCGGCACCTCCACGCTGGAGACTACAGCAAACCCACGAGCACCATAACCAATGTCCGAACTTCTACCGAACAAACCCCAGAAAAAGGAACCGAACAAACCTCCAAACAGGGACAACAAACCTCCATACCTCTACCAAACAAACCTCCGGACCTCCATGGAGAAGCCTTCTTGGGCCGCCTGGTGAAGTCTTCTGGGGCTCGAAGGGCCCCCCCCCCCAGCTTTCGGAGGGCCCGAAGGCGCTCCCCAGACGGTCCAGGAGGCCTCCGAGACGCTCCAAGAGCGCGCCAAGACGCCCAATATGGCTTCTAGACGGCCCGAGAGGCCCCCAAACCCCCCAAGAGGGCTTCAAGAGGACACTTATGAGGGCCGCAAGATACAAATATCGCCCCAAGACGGTTTCGAGGAGCCTCCGAAGGCCCCAAGAAATCAGGGAATGCGGGGTTTGGGTTAGGTGCTTATTCACCCAGGACTTAGGACAGATAATTTATGAGCGAACCAAGCATGTCCATCTCTCGTTCAAGTGCCGCTTGAAAAAGCAATGCTGGGTCATTTAATGGCGTTGCACCGCAGCCCAGGGCAGCAGCGCCTTTCGCGCAGCAGTGCCCAGCGAGCTGCAGCCCAAGGCGGCAGCTCACGTGCAACGCCGGCCGCTGCGCCCCCGGCACCTCGCGCTGAGAGAGCAAGCGGGAGAAGATCTCCGCGGCAGAGCTACCATAGAGAAACAGCATTGGCGCGGTCGCTTTGGCCGTCGCCGCGATCTCGAGCCGACAGAGGCCGTCGGGATGTGGATGTTCGGCTATTGCTTTCGCGTTGCCCTGGGGCCTCGGGCTCGCCGGGTGGTCAGGCGCTGGTGCGCGAATTTTTGTTCGTCTTCTCCCACTGCCCGGCCCAGCGCCCAGGCCTTGCCGGGCAGCCGAGCGCCTTCTGCACCCGGAAGAGACGTGAGATCAAATGTTGTCGCGAGGCAGATCGGACCAAACAGCGCAGTCGCATCTTACAGCGCGCGTGGCATCCTAAAACTAGCGGCGTTCTAAACATCGGAACATGGTTTTAAATATGCGTTGATGTCGTTTGTTTTGCTCTGTTGAGTGAAATTGTAAACTTGTTGTCTAAGTTGTAGATGTGTGTTCTAATGCTTGCGTACTGTTGTTCTACATTGTGCTTCAAGTGCGCGTAATGTTTGTTCCGAGCGGTTGTGTGGCGTTCCAAAGCGTGCACTAATATGTTCGATTGTGCGATATTTATGTAAATTATACATTGTCAAAGTGTGCCTTGCTACCCTGAAGCGCGCGCTTATGTTCTAACGTTCGCGCGCGGTTGTCATCGAGTTTGCGTTTGATTGTTCTCAAGCTTGCGCACCCCTGGTTGCATGGTTGATCCCGGAAGTTCCTTGTAGCATATAAACCACTGTTGCAGCACATTAGAGCACAGCGATGGAATTCAATAACTAGTTGCATGCCAATTCTCAAGATGCCATGAACTAGTTTAGCAGCGTCTTGCGTTCTTATCTCGCTTGTGCGACTCGGTGTAGCCCGGAGGGTGTCCATCGGATTCGCGTTGTTTTCCCGTCTGTCGCAATGCGCGGGTTTCGCCCGCGCGTTCGCGGACATTTCACAATCCGGAAACGACGCGGTCTTGGAGGCTACGCGCGAAGTCATCCGTTTTCGTGAAACATGTTTTCTTGGTGAGTACACTGTGCAATGCAGGGGGGGGGGTCAGATCTGAATTCGTCGTTCGTCGGCGGCGGCAACGCAACAATCCATCGAGCAACCGCGTTGTTGATGTTTTTTGGGACAAGCGAACATGCACAGCTTCAGGTGCTTCCTTTTTTGCATGCTCTCTAGCATTGCGAACAAATCTGCTGAAACAGTATTTGAACGAGCCGTCTCAGTATTCAACGACGTTTAGTGTTTAGCAGTCATTGGTTTTTACACGAATCGGTTGCAGTGCGCGTAGATGTTGCCTTCGCTGGTTTGCGTAAGATTCCAGATTCATCACTGCAAGTTGAGCTGTCTGCCTGGTCGGGGGGTTGTTCGGCGCAGCTCCTCGGGCTTGCTCGCGGTGGAAACATCAGAGATCTGTTTTTCACTTGTTCAGGAACTTGGTCGGCACAAGTTCGCGGGTTCGTTCGCGGCGAAAAATTCAACGACTTGTCATTGCCATTCGCCCGTGAAGTTGCTCGGCAGAAGTCCGCGGGTTCGCCGCGTCGTCGCGCCCGCTGCCTGCGAGAAGGCCCTTCAGAAGAACCATGTCCAGGCGTCGCGCTGCTGGATCGGAGCGACCGGCCGCCACCGCGTGCTGATTTATTCCATTCCACAACCCCGTGGGATGTCGAAGTGGCAGGAGCTTGGAGGTTTTTGATCGACGACGACCATGCTCCCCGCTCCGTGCCGCGAGCTCATGGAAGTGAAGTAGTAAACTCGGATGTTGGGTCTACTTCAGGTGAGTCCACCAGGTTGCATGCACCAGTGCTCGTTTCTTTAGTAAAGCCTGCCGCAGGCGCCTGGTTAGTTTTTTGTCTTCAACAATTGCGCCTCCTCGTCCGCCCTCCTCCCTTCTTGGCCCGCTGCGCTGGCGACTCTGAGTTTCGCTCGGCCCGCAGCCCTGCCCTTGGATAGCCTGGAGCGTTGCCGACTTCGCATTGCTGGCAAGGGCGGCTCCCGCCATGCGGTGCCATGCTGTTCCTGCGCGCGCTTCGATGCGCCGTTTGAAAATCACTACTCGCCGCCAGCCCGCGGCCAGGGGGCCGCGTGCTGATGCGCGGGCTTCCCACCAGGTGGTGGTAGCTCGCATGTGGCGTCCGTGGACGCGCGCGCGCGGGCTGACCTTGCGGCTGGCCCTGTGAATGCTCGCGAGACCTCTGCGTTGGGGTTGCGTGTTCAAACAGAAAAATGAACGCGCCAAGACTCGAAGAGTCGCGCGATGGGCGTCGGTGTCGGCCCGGAGGGGGAACATGCTTGAACTGGGGAGGTGCAGGAGGGGAACGTCTCGGGGGAGCTCCGCGAGTAGACCCTGGCGGATGACGGAAAGCGCGCTAAACTTCGAAGAGACGCGCGATGGGCGCTGGTTTCGGCCCGGAGGGGAACTATTTGTCAACTGGGGAGGTGCAGGAGGGGTAGGGTCCGGGGTCGCTCCAGGGTTCCGACCCTGGCGGATGATGGGAAGCGCCTTCTCGGAACGAGGAGGTGATGGCAGTTTCTCGGGCCGCACACAGGCGCGAGGGACAACGGGCTCGCGATCGCAAAAGATTTTGCGCTTGGCGGATGACGGGAAGCGCCGTCTCGGAACGAGAAGGTGGTGGAGTTTGTTCACCTCTTCTTCATATAAGTATGCGAAGACGCCAGGGGCCCCTGGCTCGGGGTTCCAAATTATCTGTTGCTCTTCGGATTCCCTCAAAATGGCCGTTTCGCTCCGAGTGGGGAGGTTGAGGGTCTGGGGACGGAAAACGCACGTTCTTGCAAAGCTCGTCGCTTTCGCGCGTTTCCCGCTCATGTTCAGAAAGGTTCCTGCACGACGGTCGAGCAGATCAGCGAAGTTGGGCTTCGACTCTCCAACGGACCACGCCATATTTGCTCAACGAGATGAGCGCATCCTCTTCTATCCCTCTCCCTCCCTCTCCCGCCCCCCTCCCTCTCATGTCTCCCTCCCTCCAAATTCCCCCCCTTCTGCCTTACCCTTCCCTCCCCTCCGTCGCCCGCTCTCCCCGTCTCATGTTCGCCCATCCCCCCTGCCTCCAACCTCCCTCCGCATTCCGTCATCAATTCCTTTCCTCTTGTTCGGCATGTTGCGGTATCTTGCACCACGCGCGCCCGCGGGTGAGCGCCGCGCGCCGGAACCACACCCAACATGCAGGAAACAACTCCCGTTGCCCCTCCCCCTCCCCCGTCGGTCCCCTCTTCCACCTCCCATCCCCCGTCGCGTCCCTCTTCCACCTCCCTGCATTCCCCCCCCCTCTTTCCCTCTCGCCCCCCCCCACCCCGCCCCACCCCACCCCACCCCCCACGCCTCCTTCCCTGCCCTGTGCGCCCCCCCCTCCCCCCCTTTTTCTTCCCCGCTCCCCACCCCCTCGCCTCCGTGCCCCTCCCCGCTCCCGACCCCCCCGCCCCTCGCCTCCCTGCCCCGCTTCCCCCTTCCCTCCCGCCCCCTTCCCCCCTTCCCTCCCGCCCCCCTCCCCTCACCTCTTTCCCTGCGCCGCTCCCCCCATTCTCCCCCCGACTCCCCTTTTCCCCCGGCCTTTTCCAGCCTCCCTCCCTCCCCGCCCCGCCGCTCCTCCCCCCCCCCTTGTCCCCGCCATTCCCTCCCTCCTCCACCGCCCCTTTCCTGCCCTGTTTTACCTAACAGCGTAGACTGATAGGTTTCTAGTCGGATCAAAATAGGGCAGCAGCTTACTCCACAGGGGGGTCTGGGCGGATGTCGGCGAGCTGCCGGGCGGAC
>CAUYUJ010017062.1:0-7500 GCA_963575745.1 Prorocentrum cordatum | reverse complement strand
GAGCAAGAGGCGGAAGATTGTCGTCGAAAACGTCTCCGACGCCGACGTCAGCGTACAGGCGGACCGCGAGTCTTCTGTGCATTGGGATCGGTCGCCGAGTTCTACTCCTCCGCTTTCACCGACTTCACCGGGTGATCCCGACTACGTCGAGGATGTCGTTCAGAATCGCGCGGACGACTTGCACAGGGAGCTGAGGCAGCTTTGGGACGACAGGTACGACGAGGAGTACGATCCGAAAGTCCTCCATCATCTCAGTCTCTTGCTTTTCAAAAAGAGGAAGTCCACGGAGCCAGCGGACACTAATCCAGCTGGCGCTCCTCAGCCTGGCTCGGAATATGACACGGCCTTTGCGTCTCAGGAGGAGACTGGCCGAGCCATTCTCTCTGTCCTGAAGCTTCGACATGACTTTCTGCGGAGCAAGAACATCGACGACATGCGCTACGTTCTCACGGAGCCTGAGCGCCAGGAATTGGTCAGAGTAGCTCGCGACCAGTACGAGCAGTCGCGGCAGCAGCGTGCGCTTCAGGAACGGGATATCGAAAAGGGAAAAGCGAAAGGCAAGTCTGCGCCACAAGGGGGCCATGCGGTTCCGCAGGGTCCTAACAAAGGGCCAGGCGGTAAGAAAGGTTCTCACGGTGCTTCTCAGCCTGCGGGAAAAGGTGGCCAGGCCAAGGGTGCAGGTCTGGGTAGCGTCGCCAAGTTTGTGAAAGACCAGAAGCGTAAGCGGTGGCATCGCCATTTGCAACGTGTGGCCGGTACCAAACAGATCTGGGAGGTGCTGGCCTTCTCAGGGCGCTTCGACGTTGATTGGCTAACGCAAGCGTTGCAAGCTGATCACAGTGAGGGCCGTGATGCAGCAGTTCCCGAGGAAGCTCTGCGGCAACAGCGGCGCCGGCTGCACCACCAGAAGGCCGAGGCCATCGCGCGCTACAACGAGGGGGAGCGGCTTTCCCTCCATCTGTCTGCCCAGGCTGGCCAGCCAAAGCCGAACTTCACGCGCAGGCAGCTGGACGTGTTGCAGATGTTTGAGAGCGGAGCGCTGCTTCAAATCCGCAACCAAGCGATTCTGGCGTTGGGGCACGGCCGTCTGTTCAGGGGCGATGGCGACTACCTGGACATCGGCGGCAGCACGGGCGGTGGCTCCAGGCGCATCATCGATTCTTGGCAGCCGCCGGACTGGCGTGACTTCCTCCAAGACGATCAGGACATCTGAGTTTTGCAAGTCTCCCTGCCCGCGGTGCTTCTCAGCCTGCGGTCTGCCGCTCTCCAGCTGCGGTCTCGAGCAGTAGTGTTCGAAAGCATGCGAGTTCCTGCGGTGCTTCTCAGCCTGCAGGTTTCGCAGCCTGCGCTCTGCAGTACAAGTGCTTTTCAGCATGCGACATCCTGCGGTGCTTCTCAGCCTGCAGGGTTCGCAACGTGCGGTTTGCAATGCATTCCTTTTCAGTATGCGAGTTCCTGCGGTGTTTCTCAGGCTGCAGGGCTCCGAGGCTCTTCGCTTCGATGCCAATGTTTTCAGACACCGTAGCTCCGCTCCGTAAACATCTTCCAAGAGCCGCTCGCAACCTTTTGCAGCTGGCTGTCTGCAGACGTAGTCTGTCTCAGCACGCGAGCTCCCGCACGCTTCGCCGGCTTTTGCTGCGCGGGCAATTTTCTCACACACGTCAGCGCCGTTTGTAGGCGTCAGAAAAACATGTAGACATTCACGAAGGGCTTAGTCTGTATATCGTCACATCATTACATACGCAGTCGTCGAACACATCGGTGTACATTCAGCGCTTTGTCCTTCTACAGCATTCTTTCCGTTGATAACAGTGTTCTGATGGGTTCGCTTCGTTCTAAAAGCGTTGATAGCAGTGTCTCGTTTGCGGACAACTCATTCTATATCAACTCACTGATACCGAGTTTCCTTTCACCATAAGTGAATGCATACCAGTGTATGTTGGTTACTACAAAAGTGGGTTCCTACAACCGACTTCATGATCGCTATCATCATCGCAGATTTCACTCATCCTCATCACCGCGACTGGTTCACGTTGGCCTGCGGTGCTTCTCAGCCTGCAGTTCCTTTCGTTACACTGTAGTTGAAGCCGTTCATGGCAGTGACTCGTTTAAAGACAACTTTAGTATTGGGGGAAGTGTCGATAGCAGCGTTTCTTTTTACTTATACAAGCGTTGATAGCAGTGTCTCGTTTGTGGACAACTCATTATATATCAACTCATTCATACAGAGTTTCTTTTCGCAGCAAGTGAATGCACAGCAGTGTATCTGCATTACTGGCCCCCACTCCATTATCACTATCATCATCAACGATTTCCTACACGCGTGTGCGCGGCGGTCGCCATGAGTGAATAGTTTGCAGAGACTTCTCGCATTGATACCCATGGGTCACTTCAGAGTGAACTCATTTGTGATCTTCTTTCATTGGAAGTTGAATCGGTTGATGGCAGTGCCTCGTTTAAACTCCACTTTGGTATTGCTAGTAGTGTCAATGCCAGCGTTTCTTTTTAATTGTGCAAGCGTTGATAGCAGTGTCTCGTTTGTGGTTAGTTATAACAGCGTTGACAGCAGTGTCTCGTTTGCGGACACCTCATTGTACATCAACTCGCTGATACCGGGTTTCCTATCAACACCATCATCATCATCCTTAACCATGTTTGCTCGAGTTTCACCTGGCCGTCCAGCCGCGGCGGTGCTCCTCAGCCTGCCTTGTCACAATGCCAGCACGCGGCAAGGCATCGCCCCCGCCACCCCCGGCCCCGTGCGATGGCCCGTGGGAGATTCTGCCGGATCCGCCCGCACCGACTCCTCAGCCAGGTGTCGACGTGGTCTTTGAGCAGGCTCACCTCGAAGACATCCGCCGTGCACCAGGGATGGGCGGCAAGACCGCCTGCCAGTGGCAGCGCGCGCTGCGCGCCGAGTGCATTGTCAACAACTTGTCGTTCAAAGACGTAACAAACGACCCGTCCTACGACTGGAAGCAACTGCTTCGGTCTGCCGCTCCGGGTTTCGCTGAGCGCATAATCGGGCAGGGCATCGCCCAGGTTCTCTTTCGCATCATCGAGACAGAGCGCGACCCTAACTACTCCAACACGGATGGCCACGGCAGGCACTTCTTCGAGTTCCGTCGTGCAGACGGTTCAGCCATGCGCCTGCATTACCATAAGAACGGCCGACCCGATGAGCCCACCTATGTCGGTCCACCACGCGCCGTTGCTCAGCCTGCCGTGCCTGAGCCTGGCGCTGCTCAGCCTCATGTTCCTCGTGGCGGCGCTGCTCAGACTGCCGTGCCTGACGGTGGCGCTGCTCAGCCTGCCGAGACTGGCGGTGATGCCCCACTGCTCTTCACACAGGAGCACCTGCAAGAGGCAGCCTGCTCGCGCCAGATTGTGGGCCGCGACGAAGCCAGCGCCGCTCTCCAATCGCTGTTGCACTACCACCATGGCGAGACTGCCTCAGGTGCTGTTGACATCACCGATGGCTCAGCATTTGACTGGCTTCGATGGGTGGCACATATCGAAGATGCGCGCGACGTCATCCGCAATGGCGTCCACAGGGTCTACGCTGTCCGCTGGAATCCGCACTGGGCTCCAGAGGCCGTCTTCTGCTACGGCAACAACACCTACAGCACACTGGTGCCCCGCAAATCGCGCTACACAGGCTCGTGGAGCCACGCGCGAATTGTGACTCACCGGAACGCCAATTGGGTGACCGAACCGTTGCTATCTGCGGCCCCTGTGGCAGCTACGCCGTGGCTGGTGTTGCGGAATCAAATAACCTGGGAGTGATCTCTGGCAAACGAGATGTGGTGCTTCTCAGCCTGCACTCATGTGACACGCAATGCCGTGCCCTGCAATCGCGTGGTGTTTCTCAGCCTGCACTCGCAGGTCCTTCGGAGGTCAATTGTTATGAGTTCGGCACGGTCTCGGTAAAGTACAGCGTGCTGTGGGGATCCCGAGATGGGGCCTGGCTCAAGGTGCTCAAGACGTACTGGAGTGTCCCAGAGCCGGAGTGTCAGCTGATCCTCGGGAGTTGGAACGGCATTTTCAGGCCGTGGCCGGACACGTTCTGGATCAGGACGGGGGGGTCCGAGCCCGAGATAGATGCTAGCGCTCTGCAGTACAAGTGCTTTTTCAGCATGCGACATCCCGCGGTGCTTCTCAGCCTGCAGGGTTCGCAGCGTGCGGTTTGCAATGCATTCCTTTTCAGTATGCGAGTTCCTGCGGTGTTTCTCAGGTTGCAGGGCTCCGAGGCTCTTCCCTTCGATGACAATGTTTTCAGACACCGTAGCTCCGTTCCGTAAACATCTTCCAAGAGCCGCTCGCAACTTTTTGCAGCTGGCGGTCTGCAGACGTAGTCTGTCTCAGCATGTAGCTCCCGCACGCTTCGCCGGCTTTTGCTGCGCGGACAATTTTCTCACACACGTCAGCGCCGTTTGTAGGCGTCAGAAAAACATGTAGACATTCACGAAGGGCTCAGTCTGTATATCGTCACATCATACATACGCAGTCGTCGAACACATCGGTGTACATTCAGCGCTTTGTCCTTCTAGCTGGGTTGCTTCGTGCTGAGGCTGAGGCTGATGCAGGCCGAGGCTGAGGCAGGCTGAGGCTGAGGCCGAGGCCGACGGCAGACTGAGGCTGAGGCTGAAGCAGGCTGAGGCTGAGGCAGAGGCAGGCTGAGGCTGAGGCTGAGGCTGAGGCAGGCTGATGATGAGGCAGGCTGAGGCTGAGGCTGAGGCTGATGCAGGCTGAGGCTGAGGCAGGCTGAGGCTGAGGCCGAGGCCGAAGGCAGACTGATGCTGAGGCTAAAGCAGGCTGTGGCTGAGGCTGAGGCAGGCTGAGGCTGAGGCAGGCGGAGGCTGAGGCTGAGGCAGGCTGAGGCTGAGGCTGTGACTGCGACTGCCGTTGCCACTGCGACTGTCCTCGCGAATGCGACAACGACTGCGAGAACAGCAGATTTCTACAACTGGATTCTCATCCGAATCTTAAGGGGAATGCTTCCAGATATGCTCCTACACATGGCTGTTAGGTTGCTTTGCCGGGATAATTGTAATAGTAGTAGTAGTAGTAGTAATAGTAGTAGTAGTAGTAGTAGTAGTAGTAGTAGTAGTAGTAGTAGTAGTAGTAGTAGTAGTAGTAGTAGTAGTATGATAGTAGTAGTATGATAGTAGTAGTAGTATGGTAGTAGTAGTAGTAGTAGTAGTAGTAGTAGTAGTAGTAGTAGTAGTAATAGTAATAGTAGTAGTAGTAGTAGTAGTAGTAGTAGTAGTAGTAGTAGTATAGTAGTAGTAGTAGTAGTAGTAGTAGTAGTAGTAGTAGCTTAGTAGTAGTAGTGGTAGTAGTAGTGTAGTAGTAGTTAGTAGTCGTAGTGTAGAGTATAGTAGTTTTTTTTAGTAGTAGTAGTAGTATGGGAATTGTTTTAATCGTCTTTTCGATCATTCCGCAGGCCATATTGTATGCACCGTTGTGGGGTATTTTCTATGTGTCCGGAGTTTTGTGGTTCATAGTATTGCGTGGCTACGTTTTTGGGGCTCTTGGTTCCTCTTTGGCCGTGGCGCCTCTTGGGGCTCTTCCTTGGGGGCCTCTTGGGGGCCTATTGGTGCATTTTTGTGGCTTCTGGGGCGCCTTCTGGGACGGTGGGCTCCATTTTTGAGTTCTCGGTATCCCTCCTGAGTCCCTCTTGGGCCCGTCTTAGGGGCCTCTTGGTCCGTCTTGGGCGGCACTTGGGCCGTCTTGAGGGCTCTCTTGGGTCGTTTCGGCGCCGTCTTGGGAGCTTCGTGGGCCGTCTTGGAGCGGTCTTGGGGGCCTCTTGGGCCGTCTTGGAGCGTCAGGAAGCCGAAAAAGCCAAAACACAAAAAACATCGAACAAACCAATGAAAATCAACGATTTTGGCCTCTTGGGGCTCTCTTCGGAGGCCTCTTGGAAGGCCCTTGGGGCGTCTTGGAGGCCTCTTGGGCTGTCTTGGGGCCCTGTTGGGCGTCTTCGGGCGATCTTTGGCCGTCTCGGGGCCCTCTTGGACCGTCCTGGAGGCTTCTTGGGGACCTCTTGGCCCGTCCTGGGGCCCTGTAACAGGGCTCCGGCATCTCTGGCCCGACCTTGCCGGGACCTTGCCGGGGACTTGCCGGGACCTTGCCGGGGTACTTTTCGTCCGGGGACCCCCAGGGGCCGCCCCGCGCGCGCGAACTAGAAATACTGTTACCCAGGTACCGGAGATCTTAGCACGCCCTGGCCCGTTGGGCCGGCGAACATTCTTCAAAATACTATATAATATATAGATATATTATATATTATATATATGATTATAAGATAATATAATATCTATATATATATATATATATATAAATATAATATATAATACTTATAATACTAGTTGTGACCCGTGGATTATAAGTCCACGGAGTTGCGCGGATCGAAGTTTGGTTGCGAGTGCTGGGTTGTGCGACGCTGCCAGCTACTGCCGTAGATCCTGTGAAGCTTGTTCTCGCGCTGTTCCCCCACTGAGCGCCGCCAATGCACCGAAGCGGGGGCCGAAGTGTTCGAGCTTCGGAAGAGGCAAAAGTTCAAGAGACAAAGCCAGAGCAGCGTTGGAAGATATGCGTCGGGATCGCGGCGGACGCGGGAGCGGGTCGGGTCAAACGCGGCGCCGTCTCGGGCCGCGTCGGAAGCGTCGGAACGGCGTCGCGGCAAAATAGGGAGCGCAGACGGGCAGCGCCAGGGCCACGGGAGTGTAAAACATTGTTCTTTTGCGCCTGCGAAGGGCCTCTCGCCTCTCGTCCGCCCCTCTCTCTTGGAGGCAGTTTTGAAGCCTCTAGGGGGCCGTTTGGGAGCTCTATGGGGGCTCTTTTGGGCCTCTTGGGGGCTCCTCGGGGCCCTCTTGGGCCGTGTATGGCGCCTCTTGGGCCGTCTTGGGGCCGTCTTGGGCCACCTTGGGCGCCACTTGGGCCGTCTTGGGGCCATCTTGGGCTCTCTTGGGCCCCTTTTGGGCACCTCTTGGGGTCCCCTTGGGCCGTCTTGGGCGCCCCTTGGGCCGTCCTGGGGCCGTCTGAGCCATCTTTGGGCCCTCTTGGGGGCCGTCTTGGGCAATCTTGGAGGCCTCTGGGGCTGTCTTGGACGCTTCGTAAAGGAAAATGTCGAATCTGTTGAAAATGTGCACTTTACGAAGGGAATGTTGCCATTTTTGCTTGATGGAGCCCTCCTGGGGGAGCCCTCGGACCCCCCCGGAGCCGTCCGGGGGCGTCTTTGGGGCGTATGGGGCCGTCTGGAGAACATCTTGGGCCGCCTGAAAGCCGTCTTGGGTCGTCTCGGGGCCTCCGTAAGCCGTCTTGGGTTTTTCTGGGGAACTCCGACACCGTTTCGGACCCCTCCGGGGGCCTTCCGGTGCCGTTTTGGAGTCCCCGGGAGGCTCGGGGATCCGGGGGTCCACGCAAACCCGCCAAGGCCAATTCGAATTTATTTGAATATATATATATATATATATATATATATATATATATATATAT
>CAUYUJ010017061.1:191913-250560 GCA_963575745.1 Prorocentrum cordatum | reverse complement strand
ATAACTGGCAGAAGTGGTTTCAGATTTTACACGACAAAGGCTTGGAAGACCACATCAAGATAACGAAGTGCCATCGGGTGTTCAAGTTCGGTAACGACAACGTTTTACACGCTACTCGCATGGTGGAATTTCCAGTGTCGTTTTGCCGTGTGCCAAAGAGGCTGAACGTTTGCATTGTCCCTGGGAAGACGCCACTTCTACTATCGCGGGGAGTTCTGGCACAATGGGGTTTTGTGCAAGATTACCGCAATGGCAAAGGTTACTTGCTGGATCACCCCGATCGCGGATGGTTTGATGTGGAGCTATCTCCGATTAAGAAGCATTTTGGTTTCAACTTGTTGTCAGTGGTGAAGGACGAAGACGTGGTGATGATGAACACGAGCGAGTAGCTGATTACGATCGACGTGAACGCTACCGAGCCGCAGTACTACCGCATTGACGATGATGACGATATCGCGTATGAGAACTGTTATTATGAGTTTTCGTGCAACGAGGAACCCAATGATAATGATGAGCAGAAGTTGGGAATAAATGACCAGATCGCGATGCATCAGTCCGTCGCTTTCCACGCCGACAAGTATCTCAATAAATACAGCACCGGGCACATCTGCATTTGGGAGTGTTTCGTGCATAACGGTACCCTTGGCGAGGAGTGTGCAAGTTTTGGCCAGCACGTGGAGGTGGAGACGTTCTCTTTTCAGACTGGTTGGGATTTTACAAAGCGAGGTGTGGCAAGAGATTTTGAGGACTACCGAGACCGACGCAAACCAGATCATATTTTCTTTGCTCGTCCACCTGTCATGTATAATCAAGCCGACACTGACGCTTTCTACCAGGTGGCCCACATAGCCTTCAGGGGACAGCAGCGAGACGGACATGGCGCTACGATGGAGACCGATATGATGACGAATCCCGATCAGCACCAGATCTTGAAGAAAATGAGGAGATGCTTCGACGTGCTCTTGGATCGTTGCCGCACGAAGCTCGGGGTATACACTAGAGGCATGAAGTTTGTCGGCTACTCAAATTCCTCGAGCAGGTTTCGAACGACATCGAAAAATATTGCTGTTCAGCTAGATTTGGTATGCGACTGCACTCGAGTACATTACCCAGGAAGTGAGGTACCTCCGGCACATTACGAGCCCAAGTTGGCAAGCTTACTGGCCAAGCTGGCGTTGGACGATTGCGTTCGAGGGCGTGGAGAGTCGGCAAGCTTAGTCGAGGAGGCCCCCAAGGAGGACCTGCACCAGATCGAGTTCCGAGAGCTCTACAATCAGCTGAAGACCAAGTTCGATATGTCGGTTATCAAGGAAGTCGAGAAGCTGCACCTTCAATTCGGACATCCCAAACCTGAGCGTTTGGCAGCTGAGATGATCGACCTGGGCAAGGCCAAGGAGTTCTCGGTGTGTGCGAGGCTGTATATTTGCGAAGACTGCTTGAAGCACCAGAAGCCAAAGCTGTTCAAAGTTGCCACGCTACAAGTTGCGACATCGTTCAACGAAGTGGTGGACATTGACATTTTCTATGTTCTTTGGGGAGAGCCTCCTGCGAAGCAAAGTGTGCTTACCATCATGGATGAGTTCTCTAGATATGAGGTTGATGTTCATATGTTGGTGGAGAACGTGTCTGAGTTGATCAAGGCGTTGTCCCTTTTCTGGTTCGCCATCTTTGGACCGCCTTGTAAGTTGCGCCTGGACATGCATGGGATGCACAGGAGTGTCGAGTTTAAGAAGTTCACCGACGCCAATCACATCGCCTTGTATTTCATCCCGAAGGAGTGCCACCATGAGTTGGGAATTTTGGAGCGCAACCGCGCGGTGCGACGGGAGCAGATTGCCTTGTACGGCGAGCGCTACAAGAACGATGAGTTCGGCGACGTGCTTCGCATCACCTGTGGTCAGCGCAACCGTCTGCGTGGAGTGCGAGGTGTTAACCCTGCGATGCTAGCTCTGGGATATCAGCCGCCCTTGGAGGGGGGCTTAGCAGACGAGGAGTACAACTTAGGCCAGCAGGAGTCAGGACCCACCAGGCTCAAGGCCATGATGGACCGGAAAGTCTTTGCAGCCCAAACGTTCATCCAGGCCAACAATAGTCGAGCAGTGCGCTCGGCCCTGCTGGCCCGCTCACGACCACTACGACGTCACTACGAGGTGGGCGAGATGTGCTACTACTGGCGAGTCGAAGGAGATCGGAAGCATCAAAAATGCCATTGGCGCGGTCCCGCCATGGCGTGTCTCATCGAGCCTACGGTGCGCGAAGGTCAGCTCAAAGAGAAGGTGCTGTGGTTGGTACACGGTACATCAATTATTCGATGCTTGCATGAACAGCTACGCCCAGAGTACCCAGAAGAACGAGTAGCACGTGAGCATCGAGAGCCAGTGCAAAAACTCACGCTGATGAACGAGATCGCTCATAAGCTTTCCCGGTGCGCCGGCACTGTCAATTTTCGGGATCATCGTGCCCACCCGCCTCCCGAGGTCGTTGACGCCGACGATCTTTACGACCCTGCCGTTGCTGAACTGGGGCCCGAGGATGGAGCCGCTGTCGCACCTCCTGGAGACGGCGACGCTGACGGCGGCGAAGATCGCGATCAGCAACCAGATTGACCAGCCGAGTCCAACGAGAACGAAGAAGGTCAAGGAGCATCTTCGACGCCGCGGCGAGCACCTGCGACTACGACGCCGCAGCGATCACAGACGGCTTCTCAGCTTCTTCACCCTGAGGGCGCCCCCGGGGACAACAATTTAGGTCACGTCCCTGAGGGCGCCGAGAGGGTTTCGGGCGAACAAGACGCGCCTACTTCACCGCGGCCGCCGACAGATGCAAATGGACCAACACTGCCGGCACGCACTGAAGCGGGAGAAGTGCGCATGAAGTCGAGCAGACCCTTGGAGCACGACGACGCTGATGGCGACGGCTTGACGGAGCATCAGCAAGCTCTACTCCAGTCGGTTAATCAAGCCCGAAAGTTAGATGGCTTACCTCCAGTCAAGAAGATGAAGTTCGAGACCCTGAAGCCGAATGCTACGCCTCCGACGAGACCTACATCGGACTTCAACGACGAGCACACCTTGATGATTGAGGAGTTGCTTTTGCTGGAGGAGTACGGCGAGGAGTACGAGGACACGATTTACTTGGCGTCCTACCGCGCGGAGACGATCTGCGAGAAGAGGCTTGGGTACGAGGAGCGCAAGCAGTTCAGCCAGGCTAAGGACGAGGCGCTTGCACCTTGGATCGATAATCGCGCGTGGGAACGAGTACGCAAGGAAGATGCAAATCCCGACGAGTGCGTGCCCATGAGATACTTGCTCAAGTGGAAGCAGAAAGCAGAGGGACGGAAAGCCAACGCTAGAGTCATCTTGCAGGGTTTCAAGCACATCGACGTTCTCACTCAGAAGTTGGACACCGAGAGCCCGACGTTATCAAGGTTGGGCAGGAATATGATTTTCCAGTTCTGTGTGACGCGGAAATGGAAGGTGTTCTCAGCTGATGTCAAATCAGCCTTTTCGCAGAGCGAAGACATCGAGAACAGAGTTTACGGTGTACCCAGTGCTGATATGAGAAGGAGATTGGAAAGCATGATCGGCCTTCAGCCCGACGAGATCTTGCTCATGAAGAAGCCTGCATTTGGTGACGTGCGCGCGCCGAAGCAATGGTGGACTACAGCTGACAGTTCTATGGCAGATCGACATTTCGTGTCGCACCCTCTGGACAACTGTCTCTACTTGTCGACGCGCCTGGCGACGGATCATGACGACGAGTTCGACACGTTTATGCACAACTCTCAGAAGCTGATCGTCGACGGAGTCCTAGGACTTCACTTGGACGACTTTATCGGAGGTGGCGAAGGCATTGCATCCCTACAAGATATCAAGCCATACGAAGGAGAGGAGCTGTACGGTTTTGTGGACCGCATTCGATCTCTCAACCAGCGCTTTCGTTTTGGCAGTTGGGACCTTGCCCATGACTTCGTATTCTGTGGAGGCCATATTATCCAGAGTCCACTGCTGAACACTATCTACCTCTCGATGAAGGAGTACATCCACAAGATAAAGCCCATTACGATCGACAAGGCGAGGAGGTCCATGCCCATGGAGGAGTGCACGCAGGCCGAACACCGAGCGCTACGTTCCTGCATTGGCGCTCTCCAGTGGCCGGCTGCCCAGGGCGTGGTCTGTCTTTCTGCGAGCGTCTCTTTTGCTCAGGCTGCAGGCGACCATCCCAAGATCCAGGATATGCTCGACACGAACAAGACGTTGCGATTTGCCAAGCAGTATGCGAGCTCGACCCTTCACTTCGAGGATATCGGACCCATGTCACAGTGGCGTTTTGGAGTCTACTCGGATGCTTCGTGGGCCACGAGACCAGACGGGAGCTCGCAGGGCGGATACCTGATCTTTCTGGCCAACGAGAAGTCCATCAGCGAGGGGTGTGCGATGATTCTGATAATCCCCGACTGGGCGTCTCGCAAGTTGGATCGCCTTTCGCGGAGTAGTCTCGCGTCTGAGGCCCAGGCTGCAGCGAACGCGGTGGACGCGCTCGAGTGGGTCAAGGTTTTCGCGAGCTGCATGATCGACCCTACGCAGTCTATCGTGGACGAGGCTACTATGCACAAGCTTGGTGAATCTGTCATCGCTGTCGACTCCAAAGGGTTGTATGATGCCAGCTTGTCCCTCAGCGGAGGTCTTGGCATCAAGGAGCGACGCACGGCACTGGAGGTCAAGATAACCACTCAGCGCGCGAAGGCCCTTTGTGGAGTTTTTCGCTGGACGAACACTTTGCAGCAGCTTGCCGATGGCTTGACCAAGGTTGCGGCCCGTCAGGCTTTTGCCGAAACCGCCCTGCGAGGCTACCACGCGATCAAGTTCGACCCCAATTACGTTGCTGGGAAGAAGCTCAGTGCCAAGACCATGCGTGACGCCGAGATGGAGCTCGATCGTGCTGCAGGATTCGCCCAGGACTACGCGAACGTGGCGGAAGCGCTGGAGAGCGAATTCGAGGTTAAGTGCGCGCTCGAGGGGTGCGACAAGAAGGTCGAGGACGGAACGGATCCCTCAGGCCAGCCTTTCAAGTACTGCTCTCGTCGTCACTTCTACGCCGACAGGTCGTCGAATCTCCAGCTGCGGAAGGCAGCAGCACGCATCATTGCTACGATGGCCGTGGCCGGCCAGGTCGGGGTTACCAGCGCGACGGACCTCATGCTTAACAGTCAGGCTTCCAGCAACACCAAGGACGCGCAGTACTATTACTACTACTACTACCACGGGGACCAGGAGACCGAGATCGTGGGCCAGCTCGGAAGGTTCTCTTATTTTGTGGCACTGACGGCGACTCCCAGCATGCTCATGACGGTTCTGTTCATCATGATGGCCTGGTTATGGTTTTGGCGCAGTACTATCATGTGCCTTGTTACCTCCAAGCTACCGACGAGTACGACTGTGAAGCCGAAGAAGGTGGATCCAGATGATGGCGGAGATGGTTCTCATCAGCCGCCGATTCCCTGGCAAAGCCCAAGGCCGCTGCTAGAGTTTCGCCGCGGGTGCCCGAGCAGGTGATCTGCAGGTGTGTGGACCAAGGACATGCCATGAGGCCAGGCAGTAACGAGACTAGCTGCTGGCTCACGTGCCTGACCTGCCGCATTCATTACACGTGGTCGGTGGGCAGCCAGGGCCCACTGGATGCTCGTGCACGCCGCTGGGCTCTGGACGTGTGGCATGCTCTTCAGCGGAGGCGCCGCGGCTGATCTTCCACGATTGCGAATTTAAAGCTCAGGGTTGCTTGCTGAATCGAGCAGCGTCATCATGTCCAAGTCTTGGTGCCGAGAGTTTGGTGGCATGATGTACTTCGTCGTGGTCACCGAGTTCTTGTACGTAGGCGCTAAGATGTCTTCCTAATTGTCGAGCTGCTTGCTCTACGTCGAGCTCTCCTGTTACGACACGTTTGTTTTTGAATTTTCGGACCGATGACATTGCATGCAGTCTCAGCAATGAGATGTGACCCAAATTGTTGTCCCCAGGGCGCTCTGCACGCGCGTTGCGTCTGCCGCCGCCTTGTATCAAATAGGGCGCCCTGAGCCATACCGAGATTTACGAACATGTTCTGGTGTTGAGTGGAAAACCTTTCTGATATAGCAAGGTATATCTTTATTATCTACTACGCCTACGGCGAACAGCACCACCTGGACTTCGAGGGCTAGGAGGTTTCTGATTGATAAGCTCCCTATGGGGCCACGAAACGCTGCCCTGGGTGGGGGAACTGCATGCGAACACCCCCACTGGTGCCTTCGGTGGAGCTCCCTATGGGGCCACGAAACGCTGCCCTGGGTGGTGGAACCGCATGCGAACACCTCCACTAGGGCCTTCGGTGGAGCTCCCTGTGGGGGCCACGAAACGCTGCCCTGGGTGGGGGAACCGCATGCGAACACCCCCACTGGGGCCTTCGGTGGATCCCCTTTATGGGGCCACGAAACGCTGCCCTGGGTGGGGGAAACGCATGCGAGAGCAGCCACTGGGGCCTTCGGTGGAGCTCCCTATGGGGCCACGAAACGCTGCCATGGGTAGTGGAATCGCATGCGAACACGCTCATTGGGGCATCCGGTGGAGCTCCCTATGCCACGAAACGTTGCCCTGGGTGGGGGAACCGCATGCGACCCCCCCCCACTAGGGCCATCGGCGGAGCTCCTATGCGGCCACGAAACGCTGCCCTGGGTGGGGGAACTGCATGCGAACACCCCCACTGAGGCCTTCGGTGGAGCTCCCTATGGGGCTACGAAACGTGTGAGAGGTGTGCCGAGAGCAGAGGCAAGGAGGGGGAGGAGGGAGGAAGGGGAGGAGGGAGGAGGGGGAGGAGGAAGGAAGGAAGGAGAGACGCGGGGCACCGTCTCTTCAAAACGAGGACCCAACAACACAGGATGGTTGGGAACAAATCCTTGGTGCTAGGCGTGCCCCACTTGCTGTGCGGCATCTTCCGCTAGGCAAGACCCCTTTCCCAAATTGATCCAACAAGAATAGTTGGTACTAGACGTTCCCCATCTGCTGTGTGGCACCCTTTGTTAGGCAATGGCCCTCCCCATCTTCTGCTAGGCAATGGCCCTTCCCCAAGTTGATTTAAAAAGAATCCTTCGTGCTAGATGTGCCCCTTTGCTGTGCGGCACCATCCCCAAGGTGGGCCCCTTTGCTGTGCGGCACCTTCTGCTGGGCAAGACCCCTCCCCAAGGTAATTTCAAAAGAATCCTTGGTTCTAGACATGCCCTTTTGCTGTGCGGCACCGTTGCTAGGCAAGACCCCTCGCCAAGTTGATTAACTTATCCTGGCGAAGGACCCAACCATGTGCAATTGTGAATAACGCTGTGTGGGTGCCGCTTTCGGTGGGGCTCCCTATGGGGCCACGAAAGGCGTGCCACGAAACGCTGTCCTGGGCGTACGGGACGCATGCGGGCGGTAGCATTGGGGCCTTTGGTGGAGCTCCCTACGGAGCCACGAAACGCTGTCCTGGGCGTACGGGACGCATGCGGTCGGTAGCACTGGGGCCTTCGGTGGAGCTCCCTATGGGGCCACGAAACGCTGTCCTGGGTCCTCGGCGACGAAACGTGTGAGGGGTGTGCCGAAATGGGTGCGGTGCCGCCATGCGAACGCAGCCACTGGGGCTTTCGGTGGAGCTCCTTATGGGGCCACGAAACGTGTGAGGGGTGTGCCGAAATGGGTGCGGTGCCGCCATGCCAACGCAGCCACTGGGGCCCTCGGTGGGACCCCCTATGGGGCCACGAAACGTGTGAGGGGTGTGCCGAAATGAGTGCGGTGCCGCCATGCCAACGCAGCCACTGGGGCCCTCGGTGGAGCTCCCTATGGGGCCACGAAACGTGTGAGGGATGTACCGAAATGAATACAGTGCCGCCATGCCAACGCAGCCACTGGGCCCTCGGTGGAGCTCCCTATGGGGCCACGAAACGTGTGAGGGGTGTGCCGAAATGGGTGCGGTGCCGCCATGCGAACGCAGCCACTGGGGCTCTCGGTGGAGCTCCCTATGGGGCCACGAAACGTCTGAGGGGTGTGCCGAAATGGGTGCGGTGCCGCCATGCCAACGCAGCCACTGGGGCCCTCGGTGGAACTCCCTATGGGGCCACGAAACGTGTGAAGGGTGTGCCGAAGGAGTGCGGGGCCGGCAATGCCAACGCACAGCCAGCAGCCACTGTGGCCCTAGGTGGAGCTCCCTATGGGGCCACGAACGTGTGAGGGTGTGCCAATGGTGCGGTGCCGCCATGCCAACGCAGCCACTGGGGCCCTCGGTGAGCTCCATATGGGGGCCACGAAAACGTGTGAATGGGTGTCCCGGGTGTCCGAAATGGGTGTGGTGCCGCCATGTCAACGCCACAGGCCATTGGGGCCTCGTTGAGGCTTGCCCTATGAGGCCACGGTCCTCGTGAGGGGTGTGCCGAAATGGGGTGGGGCCGCCATGCGAACCTTACCACTGGCACCCTTGGTGGAGCTCCCAGCGAGGCCACGACCCGTGTGATGGTTGTGCCGAAATGGGGCGGGGCCGCCATGCGAAATTTGCAATTGCCGCCTTCTGTGGAGCTCCCTATGAGGCCACAGACCTGGCAGGCGGTGCGCCTGTGCCAGAGAAGCACACTGGGGCCCTCGGTGGGGCTCCCTATGGGGCCACGGAACGTGTGAGGGGTGTGCCGAAATGGGCGCGGTGCCGCCATGCCAACGCAGCCACTGGGGCCCTCGGTGGAGCTCCCTATGGGGCCACGAAACGTGTGAGGGGTGTGCCGAAATGGGTGCGGTGCCGCCATGCCAACGCAGCCACTGGGGCCATCGGTGGAGCTCCCTATGGGGCCACGAACGTGTGAGGGTGTGCCGAAATGGGCGCGGTGCCGCCATGCCAACGCAGCCACTGGGGCCCTCGGTGGAGCCCCTATGGGGCCACGAAACGTGTGAGGGGTGTGCCGAAATGGGTGCGGTGCCGCCATGCCAACGCAGCCACTGGGGCCATCGGTGGAGCTCCTTATGGGGCCACGAAACGTGTGAGGGGTGTGTTGTGATAGTGGGAGGAGGGAGGGGGCAGAGGGAGGGGGCAGCGGGAGGAAGGAAGGAAGGAAGGAGAGGAGACGCGGGGCACCGTCTCTTCAGAATAGTTGGTGCTGGGCATGCCCCTTTGCTGTGCGGCACCCTCTGATAGGCAAGAGCCCCCCCCAAGTTGATTAACAAAGAGTCATTGGTGCTAGGCGTACCCCACTTGCTGTGTGGCACCTTTTGCTAGACAAGATCCTTCCCCAAGTTGATGTAAAAAGAATCCTTGGTGCTAGACGTGCCCCATCTGCTGTGTGGCACCCTTTGTTGCGCAATGGACTTCCCCAAGTTGATTAAAGAAGAATCCTTGGTGCTAGGCGTGCCCCACCTGCTGAAGGCGACCGTCCGCTACGCAAGACCCCTTTCCCAAATTGATCCAACAAGAACAGTTGGTGCTAGACGTGCCCCATCTGTTGTGTGGCACCCTTTGTTGGGCAATGGCCCTCCCCAAGTTGATCAAACAAGAGTCATTGGTGCTAGGCGTGCCCCAACTGCTGTGCGGCACCTTCTGCTAGGCAAGACCCGTCCCCAAGTTGTTCAAAACAAAATCCTTGGTGCTAGGCGTGCCCCATCTGCTGAACGGCACCTTCTGCTAGGCGAGACCCCTCCCCAAGTTGATTAAAAATTAGCTTGGCGAAGGACCCAACCATATGAAGCTGCGAGTACCGCACGGATATGAGACGAAGGAGGGGGCACGCAAACTAGGCCCCTCTTCTCATAGGCACCGCGCCACTGGGCCCTTCGGTGGAGCTCCCTTGGGGCCACGAAACGTGTGAGGGGTGTGCCGAAATGGGTGGTGGGGAGGCATGCGAACCAGCCATGGGGCCTTCGGTGGAGCTCCCTATGGGGCCACGAAACGTGTGAGGGGTGTGCCGAAATGGGTGGTGGGGAGCCACTGGGGCCTTCGGTGGAGCTCCCTATGGGGCCACGAAACGTATGAGGGGTGTGCCGAAATGGGTGGTGGGGACGCATGCGAACGCAACCACTGGGGCCCCTTCGGTGGAGCTCCCTATGGGGCCACGAAACGTGTGAGGGGTGGGCCGAAATGGGCGAGGGGCGGCATGCCAACTCTGCCACTGGGGCCTTCGGTGGAGCTCATTATGGGGCCACGAAACGTGTCAAGGGTGTGTCGACATGGGTGGCGCGGACGCATGCGAACCCTGCCACTGGGGCCGTCGGTGGAACTCCCAATGGGGCCACGAAACGTGTGAGGGGTGTGCAAAAGTGGGTGGGGGCGGCATGCGAACCCTGCCACGGGGGCCTTCGGTAGAGCACCCTATGGGGCCACGAAATGCGTGAGGGGTGTGCCAAAGTGGGGTGGGGGCGGCATGCGAACCCTGCCACTGGGGCCGTCGGTGGAGCTCCCTATGGGGCCACGAAACGTGTGAGGGGTGTGCCAAAGTGAGATGGGGGCGGCATGCGAACCCTGCCACTGGGGCCTTCGGTGGAGCTCCCTATGAGGCCACGAAACGTGTGAGGGGTGTGCCAAAGTGGGGCGGGGGCGGCATGCGAACCCTGCCACTGGGGCCTTCGGTGGAGCTACCTATGGGGCCACGAAACGCGTGAGGGGTGTGCCAAAGTGAGGCGGGGGCGGCATGCGAACCCTGCCACTGGGGCCTTCGTTGGAGCTACCTATGGGGCCACGAAATGCGTGAGGGGTGTGCCAAAGTGGGGTGGGGGCGGCATGCGAACCCTGCCACTGGGGCCGTCGGTGGAGCTCCCTGTGGGGCCACGAAACGTGTGAGGGGTGTGCCAAAGTGAGGTGGGGGCGGCATGCGAACCCTGCCACTGGGGCCTTCGGTGGAGCTACCTATGGGGCCACGAAACGTGTGAGGGGTGTGCCAAAGTGGGTGGGGGCGGCATGCGAACCCTGCCACTGGGGCCTTCGGTGGAGCTACCTATGGGGCCACGAAACGTGTGAGGGGTGTGCCAAAGTGGGGTGGGGGCGGCATGCGAACCCTGCCACTGGGGCCTTCGGTGGAGCTCCTATGGGGCCACGAAACGTGTGAGGGGTGTGCCAAAGTGGGGTGGGGGCGGCATGCGAACCCTGCCACTGGGGCCTTCGGTGGAGCTCCCTATGGGGCCACGAAACGTGTGAGGGGTGTGCGGAAATGGGAACTAATGGCTATGATGATGATGATGACGATGATGATGCTGGTGGTGATGACGATGATGATGCTGGTGGTGATGATGACAGGATGGTTGGGAACTAATGGCGATGGCGATGATGACGACGATGATGATGCTGGTGGTGACGATGACGAGGATGATGATGATGATGAAGATGAGGATGATGATGATGATGATGATGACGATGAGTATGATGACGGCGATGGGAGGAGGGAGGAGGGGGGAGAGGAGGAGGAGGAGAGGAGAGGAGAGGAGAGGAGACGCGGGGCGCTGTCTCTTCAAAACGAGGACCCAACACCACAGGATGGTTGGGAAAGAATATGCGGTGCTAGACGTGCCCCATCTGCTGTGTGGCACCCTTTGTTAGGCAACGGCCCTCCCCAAGTTGATTTAAACAGAATCCTTGGTGCAGGGCGTGCCCCATCTGTTGTGCGGCACCTTCTGCTAGGCAACGGCCCTTCCCAAGTTGATTTAATTAGCCTGGCGAAGGACCCGACCATATGCAGCTGCGAGTACCGCACGGATATGAGACGAAGGAGGGGGCACGCAAACTAGGCCCCTCTTCTCATAGGCACCGCGCCACTGGGGCCTTCGGTGGAGCTCCCTATGGGGCCACGAAACGTGTGAAGGGTGTGCCGAAATGGGTGGTGGGGAGGCATGCGGACCGCCACTGGGGCCTTCGGTGGAGCTCCCTATGGGGCCACGAAACGTGTGAGGGGTGTGCCGAAATGGGTGTTGGGAGGCATGCGAACGCAGCCACTGGGGCCTTCGGTGGAGCTCCCTATGGGGCCACGAAACGTGTGAGGGGTGTGCCGAAATGGGTGGTGGGGAGCCACTGGGGCCTTCGGTGGAGCTCCCTATGGGGCCACGAAACGTATGAGGGGTGTGCCGAAATGGGTGGTGGGGACGCATGCGAACGCAACCACTGGGGCCCCTTCGGTGGAGCTCCCTATGGGGCCACGAAACGTGTGAGGGGTGGGCCGAAATGGGCGAGGGGCGGCATGCCAACTCTGCCACTGGGGCCTTCGGTGGAGCTCATTATGGGGCCACGAAACGTGTCAAGGGTGTGTCGACATGGGTGGCGCGGACGCATGCGAACCCTGCCACTGGGGCCGTCGGTGGAACTCCCAATGGGGCCACGAAACGTGTGAGGGGTGTGCAAAAGTGGGTGGGGGCGGCATGCGAACCCTGCCACGGGGGCCTTCGGTAGAGCACCCTATGGGGCCACGAAATGCGTGAGGGGTGTGCCAAAGTGGGGTGGGGGCGGCATGCGAACCCTGCCACTGGGGCCGTCGGTGGAGCTCCCTATGGGGCCACGAAACGTGTGAGGGGTGTGCCAAAGTGAGATGGGGGCGGCATGCGAACCCTGCCACTGGGGCCTTCGGTGGAGCTCCCTATGAGGCCACGAAACGTGTGAGGGGTGTGCCAAAGTGGGGCGGGGGCGCATGCGAACCCTGCCACTGGGGCCTTCGGTGGAGCTACCTATGGGGCCACGAAGCGCGTGAGGGGTGTGCCAAAGTGAGGTGGGGGCGGCATGCGAACCCTGCCACTGGGGCCTTCGGTGGAGCTACCTATGGGGCCACGAAATGCGTGAGGGGTGTGCCAAAGTGGGGTGGGGGCGGCATGCGAACCCTGCCACTGGGGCCGTCGGTGGAGCTCCCTGGGGCCACGAAACGTGTGAGGGGTGTGCCAAAGTGAGGTGGGGGCGGCATGCGAACCCTGCCACTGGGGCCTTCGGTGGAGCTACCTATGGGGCCACGAAACGTGTGAGGGGTGTGCCAAAGTGGGGTGGGGGCGGCATGCGAACCCTGCCACTGGGGCCTTCGGTGGAGCTACCTATGGGGCCACGAAACGTGTGAGGGGTGTGCCAAAGTGGGGTGGGGGCGGCATGCGAACCCTGCCACTGGGGCCTTCGGTGGAGCTCCCTATGGGGCCACGAAACGTGTGAGGGGTGTGCGGAAATGGGAACTAATGGCGATGGCGATGATGATGATGATGATGATGATGATGATGATGATGATGATGATGATGATGATGATGATGATGATGATGATGATGATGATGATGATGATGATGATGATGATGATGATGATGATGATGATGGTGATGGTGATGGTGATGGTGATGGTGATGGTGATGGTGATGGTGATGATGATGATGCTGATGATGATGACGATGATGATGCTGGTGGTGATGACGATGATGATGCTGGTGGTGATGATGACAGGATGGTTGGGAACTAATGGCGATGGCGATGATGATGACGATGATGATGCTGGTGGTGATGATGACGAGGATGATGATGATGATGATGAAGATGAGGATGATGATGATGATGATGATGACGATGAGTATGATGACGGCGATGGGAGGAGGGAGGAGGGGGGAGAGGAGGAGGAGGAGAGGAGAGGAGAGGAGAGGAGACGCGGGGCGCTGTCTCTTCAAAACGAGGACCCAACACCACAGGATGGTTGGGAAAAAAGAATCCTTGGTGCTAGATGTGCCCCATCTGTTGTGCGGCACCTTCTGCTAGGCAAGGCCCTTCCCCAAGTTAATTTTCAAAAAGAATCCGTGGTGCTAGATGTGCCCCTTTGCCCTCTCCAAGGTGAGCCCCTTTGCTGTGGGGCACCTTCTGCTGGGCAAGACCCCTCCCCAAGTTAATTTCCAAAGAATCCTTGGTGCTAGACATGCCTTTTTGCTGTGCGGCACCTTTGCTAGGCAAGACCCCTCGTCAAGTTGACTAAAAATGACTATTTGGTGCTGGACATGCCCCTTTGCTGTGCGGATTAGAAAAGAACCATTGGTGCTAGGCGTGCCCCATCTGTTGTGCGGAACCTTCTGCTAGGCAAGACCCCTCCCCAAGTTGATTAAGAAAGAATCCTTGGTGCTAGGCGTGCCCCTTCGCTGTGCGGCATCCTCCCCAAGTTGACCCCCTCTGCTGCGCGGTACCTTCTGCTAGGCAAGACCCTTCTCCAAGTTAGTTAAAACAGAACCCCTGGTGCTAGACATGACTTTTGCTGTGCGGCACCCTATGCTAGGCAAGACCCCTCGCCAAGTTTACATGCCCCTGTGCTGTGCGGCACCCTCTGATAGGCAAGAGCCCTTCCAGAGTTGATTAAAGAATAATCATTGGTGCTAGGCGTGCCCCACCTGCTGTGCGGCACCTTCTGCTAGACAAGACCCCTCCCCAAGTTGATCAAAAAAAAATCCTAAGAGGCCCCAAAACGGCCCCTCAGGAGGTTTCAAAACAGCTTCCAAAACCCTGACGAGAAACCTCCCAAGAGACCCCCAAACTAACATCCAGGAGGCCTTGGACCCGCAACCCAGCCCCATCGGGCGGCGGCGGCCGGCGGCGGCGGGGGCGGCCGATGAGAAGCAGATCTCTCGTCGGGCTCTTGGATGCTGTTTTGAAGCCTCCTGGGGGGCCGTTTTGGGGCCTCTTAGGGCCTCGTTTGGTCTTCTTGGGGGCCTCATGGGGCTTCCTGGGTGTTTCTCGAGGCCTCCCGGGACCTTCTTAAGGCGGAATGCCCCAGCAGCCCGCAGGATGGATCCGTTGGAAGCGTGTCACTGGTGCTGCGCGGTCCGGGTGGCTTCACAATCCTTTGTGTTTAACGTATGTGCCTATAGATTGGTCGTCTTCTGGGGCTTCCTGGGGCCTCCTGGGGCTTCCTGAGGCCTCCTGGAGCTTCCTGCGGCTTTCTGGGGCTTCCTGGAGTCTCCTGGAGCCTCCTGAGGCCTTCCGGGGCTCCCCGGGGCTTCCTGGGACCTCCTGGTGCCTTCTGGGGCTGTCTTGGCCCCTCCCGGTGCCTCCTGGAGCTGTCTTGGCCTTCTCTTGGGGCGCGAATCCTTTGTGTTAAACGTATGTGCCAATAGATTGGCCTTTTCTTGGGGCACGAATCCATTGTGTTTCACGTATGTGCCTATAGATTGGCTTACTCTTTGGGCGCGAATGTTTAGTGTCTTACGTGCGTGCTTTTATACATGCATACATATATATACACACATACATATAGATATATATATATATATAGATGTGTATGTATGTATGTATGTATGTATGTATGCATGCATGCATGCATGCATGTATGTATGTATGTATGTATGTATGTATGTATGTATGTATGTATGTATGTATATATACACATGTATCTATATATAATGTATATATATACACATATATAGATGTGTGTGTTGGCCGTATCATGGAGCGCGAATCCTTAGCGTGTTACGTGATTCCTAGAGATTTGCCTTTTCGGGTAGCGCGAAACCTTTGTGTTTTACACATGTGCGTATAGGTTGGCCCTCTCCTGGGGCACGAGTCCTTTGTGTGTTCACGCGTATGCCTATAGATTGGCCCTTTCCAGGGGCACGAATCTTTTGTGTTTTACATATGTGCTTACAGATTTGCCCTCCCCTGGGGCACGAACCCTGCGTGTTTTACGTATGCGCTTATGGATTTGCCCTCTCCTGGGGCACGACCCCTCGTGCTTTACGTATGTGCCTATAGCTTCGCCCTCTCCTGGAGCACGAATCCATCGTGTCTTACATGTGTGCATATAGATTGGCCTTCCCCTGGGGCACGAATCTTTTTGTGCTTAACGTATGTGCCAACAGATCAGCCTTCCCTTGGAACACGAATCCTCTTAGTGTTTTACGTATGTGCCTATAGATTGACCCTCTCCTAGGGCTCGAATCTTCCGTGCTTCACGTGCGTACTGATAGAGTGGCCGTATCATGGGAGACGAATTCTTAGTGTGATTGGCCCTCTCCTGGGGCACGATCCCTTTCCAGGGGCACGAATCTTTCGCGTGTTACGTATTCGCTTATAGATGTGCCTTCCCCTGGGGCACGAACCCTGCGAGGCGTCACGAGCTTCATTGGCCGTCAGGGGAATAGAGGCTTCAGGCCGAAGAGGAGCTTCACGAGCTTCAACGGGCGCCACGGGAATAGAGGCTTCAGGCCGACTAGAGGCTTCACGAGCTTCAACGGGCGCCACGGGAATAGAGGCTTCAGGCCGAATAGAGGCTTCACGAGCTTCACCGGGCGTCAAAGGAATAGAGGCTTCAGGCCGAATAGAGGCTTCACGAGCTTCACCAGGCGCCAGGGGAATAGAGGCTTCAGGCCGAATAGAGGCTTCACGAACTTCACCGGGCGTCAGGGGAATAGAGGCTTCAGGCCGAATTGTGGCTTCACGAGCTTCAATGGGCGCCAGGAGAGTAGAGGTTTCAGGCCGAATAGAGGCTTCACGAGCTTCATTGGGCGTCAGGGGAATAGAGGCTTCAGGCCGAATACAGGCTTCACGAGCTTCAACGGGTGCCACGGGAATGGACGCTTCAGGCCGAATAGAGGCTTCACGAGCTTCAATGGGCGTCAGGGGAATAGAGGCTTCAGGCCGACTAGAGGCTTCACGAGCTTCAGTGGGCGTCAGGGGAATAGAGGCTTCAGGCCGAAGAGGAGCTTCACGAGCTTCACCGGGCGTCAGGGGAATAGAGGCTTCAGGCCGACTAGAGGCTTCACGAGCTTCACCGGGCGTCAGGGGAGTAGAGGCTTCAGGCCGAATAGAGGCTTCACGAGCTTCACCGGGCGTCAACGGAATAGAGGCTTCAGGCCGAATAGAGGCTTCACGAGCTTCACCAGGCGCCAGGGGAATAGAGGCTTCAGGCCGAATAGAGGTTTCACGAACTTCACCGGGCGTCAGGGGAATAGAGGCTTCAGGCCGAATTGTGGCTTCACGAGCTTCAATGGGCGCCAGGAGAATAGAGGTTTCAGGCCGAATAGAGGCTTCACGAGCTTCATTGGGCGTCAGGGGAATAGAGGCTTCAGGCCGAATACAGGCTTCACGAGCTTCAACGGGCGCCACGGGAATGGACGCTTCAGGCCGAATAGAGGCTTCACGAGCTTCAATGCGCGTCAGGGGAATAGAGGCTTCAGGCCGAATAGGCGCGTCTAGGGTCGCCACCCCACCAGTGCGTCGCAATTCGTAGGCCGAATAGAGGCGTCACGCTCCGAATACAAGATTCAGGCCGAAAGGAGGCTTCAGGCCGAATAGAGGCTTCACGAGCTTCAATGGGCGTCAACGGAAAAGAGGCTTCAGGCCGAATAGAAGCGTCACGATCTCCACCGGGCGTCATCGGAATAGATGCGTCACCGCAGCTCCTTGAGGGAATAGCGTCTTCAAATAGTGTCTTCGGAGCCGGCTCGAACGGGCAACCCCCCGGGCCAGGCCTTTGTGTATATAAATGTGTGTACATATCGAGGCTGCTTTCCCTCATCCAGGTGATTTCTGGTCTCGCCTTCGCAGAGAAGGCGGAGTTTGTGCGTCTTGGGCCGACGATCCAGAGAGGGGGGGGGCATCTGCGCATCGGGGGGCATCTTCATGGACTGCAGATGCAAGCGCAACATTATTAAAGAGCTATTTCGAACAAGCTGGGGGCTCACAGCCCGCTCTGAATCTGGGGGGGCTATGTTCGGATTATGGGTATATCTGGGCCCCCCTCCCCCAAGCCAGCCAAGCGGGGGAGTTCGGGGCCCTGGGGGCCGCCTCTCAGCGTATCTCGGGGACGTCTAGGGGGCGCTCCGATTGTCTGAATGCGGTCAGGGCCAAAGAGCCCCCCAGGGCTCAGCAGCTCTCCTACAAGCGCCCCAATGCAGTCACGATGTTTTCGGCCCTCTCTGCACCGTAGGCCGGTTTCAAGAAGGCGAAGGCTCACGCGCGGGAGGGCGACGCTCACTCTTCCAGGGCGGTTTTTCCAGACAGGCAACGATGCGGCCGGTGCGGCGGCCAAGCTTGGTCTCAGGTTGCACCCCAAGCCAACCGATCACGAGCGCGAGGTTCTGATTTGGCAGGTGCGAGTTTGCAAGGCTGTGATCAAGCCCAGAGCACGGCTCCTCCCAGCGTGGCTTCGGCTTGACCTTTCAGGGGTTGAACTAATTAAGGCCCCGAAGGGGGGCCAGAATATTTGCCCCCACGGTCGATCACGCTTGGTCCCGGTGCAAAACTTATTGGAAATGCGACACACGTTTGCGCTTCAGACGCCAAGACAGCCGCCCCTCGCCGCCAGGGTGCTCTGGGGAGGTTCCTTAGGCGTTTTCAGGGGAGAAAGAGCGCGGACATACGCTTCTCGCCTTTGACTGCTCCGACGAGAGTCCTCTGTTCGTTCGTACCGCGTGCAAGGCCTACACTACGCTGGGCCGTCTCAAGATCCTGGGCGAACCTTGCTTGGGGACCGCGGGAGCCACGAGGAGTAATGAGAACAGATGGGCTCTCGTCTTGAAAGGCCGTCACCCGAAGCACAAAGGTGTTTCGTTGGCGGCAGATATCCTTGCTTTCGAGTGATCTTGATGGCAGGGGACTGGTCATGTTAAAAAATCCGTCCTCGCCCGCCGCAGTTTCCCCCGCCGCCGCCGCCGTCGTCGTCTGCGTCCTTGTCGCCGTCGGCAATTATTGCGCGTTCCCTGGACTTTCGCGAAGTCTTCGGGCCATCCGCCACGCCTCGTGCTGAGCTGTCCGGGGAGCCCATGGAGACTTGGACGGGGGCTCGGGAAGCGCAAGGCACCGTGTCGAAAGGAAGGGGGGGGGCCTTACGCTGTTACAGTACCACTACCAGACGGCACTTGGCATTTGAAGGCGCCCACATCGGGCTAGGTTTCGTAGGAATTGGAGACGGGATTCCGGACAGATTCTCTCGTTTCGTACACGTACACGATGCCATGTTTTGCGACGCTACGTTTTATGATGCAATGGTACACTACGCGATGCCAAGCCATGCTATGACATGCTCTGCGCAGCCGAGCTCTTCTACACCATGCTACGCCGCGCTTTACCATGCATCGCAAACCTTCTTGGCATCATCACCTTGCTCGACATCAGCCTGTGTGCATAAAGAGGAGATCTGCGCCATGGTAAGGGCTGGGATGAAGGGGTATGACGACAGGTATGACGCGAGCGCATCTAGCTTGCCCTCCCCCCCCTTTCCTCCTCCACCTCCTCCACCCCGGTGGATCAGTGATGCGGACTTGCCTGTTCACTGGGAACTGGAGCCCTCGCCCCCGCCCGCACTTCCACGTCCTCCTCCTCGTCCCTTCTCCTTTCCCCCTCGTCCTCCTCGCAACTCTCTCTCTCTCTCTCTCTCCTTCCCTCCTCCCCCTCGCAGAGATCCGAGGCTCTGGAAAAATTGAACTGGCCGGTTTTTGGCAGTTTTCGGCCTCCGCGTGCCCTCAGCAGGCTCTGGGATCATCAGAAAATCGCTCAGGATGGAAAACCGGCCTTAGGGAAGTGGTCCAGACCTCTTCTTGAATCCTCCCATCGAAAAAATGGGAGCGCCGAATATCCATGTGTGTCCTCTCGTACTTTACTAATAATGTTCCTCACATGTTCACAGAAGTCCCCCTTGCCTGAAGGAGCTTAAGAAGCTCGGCAAGATGTTCGTGCCCGCGGTGGGGCCCGGGTACTCTGCGGTAACAGACAGGGTGCGAGCGTGCAGTGCAGGAAGCGAGTTCCGCGAATGTCGACCAGAAACACAAAATACCCGTTCATTTTCGCAAGAGTAATGGGCCTCAGGTGTATAGCTGCGACCGGACGGATTCGTCACAGGTATGTGTGCGCAGTGCGATTTCGAGTGCATCTTTCGACCGATTACCAGAGGGGGGATCTTTTCTTGTCCAGCGGCGCAAAGGGGACCAACAAGATGGCTCTGTTTGATTGGCACCAGGAACCATGATACCCAAGAGATCCATGGCTCCGAAAAAATGGAGCGGCAGTTTGGGGGCCATTTTCGGCCTCCGGGTGCCCCCAACGGGCCCCGGGACCGTCAAAGAACAATTGAGGACGAAAAACCGTCCTTAGGGAAGCGGTCCAGACCAGACCTCCGCGGGTCTTCGCATCCTCCAAATTGGAGCGCCGGATGTCTGGCTTGTCCAACCAATGTTCCGAGGCAGCGCTCCGCCTCTTACCCCGCAAGCAGAACGTCCCGATGTTGCGTTTGGTGCAGATTGTTCTTCGCCTGCGATTCGGGGATGGAACCTCGAGACGCGCTTGAAAAGAGCGACCGACAGCAGGATGGAGCCTGTTCCCCAAAGCTTGCATCTGCACCCGGGCGCTTCCTAGCTTCACGGGGTCCATCCGCTGAGCTCCCGGGGCCCACAACAGCCTTCCAGGCGCCGACACTCCACTCCGACTCTTCCCGACTGGTGTCCAGAAGCTCGATGCCCGTACGCTGCGCATTGAGCCCCTCAGGTACGACGACACCCGCATCCGGCCTTGGAACGCGCACAACGTGCGCGAACGGCGGGGGGGCGCGTATTACGACAGCATGTGGGCCAAGGCGCTGGCCGCTGGCCCTGCGGCCGTCTCGGTGACCTCCTACAACGAGTGGGGCGAGGGTACGCAGATCGAGCCCGCGAGGCTCGTGGGGAGTGGGGCCAGGCACCTCCTAATTCTCCTCCTCCTGCTCCTCCTCCTCCTCCTTCTCCTCGTCTTCCTCCTCCTCCTCCTCCTCCTCCTCCTCTTCTTCCTTCTTTTTACGTTAGACTACCATTAGGTGTGATGCCTGGTGCGTTCTTGAACGTGCGCAGTGCAGAGAAGCAGGCCTGACGAGCAGCAGTCAGAAAAAAGAATGGCAAATCAGTGACAATGAGAGGAATGAGTAGAGTATCCACAGTATGCTGCATGGCTGGGTAACGCAAGGATCCCCCGTCCACCTTCATACTCTCGAACCCTTCCATGGCAAGGGTCCTCATCTACGGCAGTTCGTACTCACCCTAAGGGCAGCTAGTAAGTAATCAAGATGCTGGCACTCATCTTACTGAATATGATTCTGGCCTGATGCCACTAAAGTGCAATAGAAATGCAGAGATCTAAATGCGCTAGCTGACCTTCTCCTCCTCCTCCCCCTCCTCCTCTTCCTCCTCCGTCTCTTCCTCCTCCTCCTCCTCCTCCTCTTCCTCTTCCCTCGTGCGCGCCGGCTAGATGCAGGCCGTCCCGCACTCAGTGGGCCCTGGAGACGACAGAGCCGTTCGTTGGCCGCTTCCGTTTCCGGCTCCCGCGCCGTTTTGTTCCCGGTTCCGTCGCCGTTGTTTGTTGCCAGTTCCAGTTTTGGCTCCAATCCCGGAGCCATGTGTCTGTTTCCAGGAGCAGCGTTTGATTCCTAGCCATATTGTGGTGTTGGGTCTTCGTTTTGAAGAGACAGCGCCCAGCGTTTCCTTCCTCCCTATGCCCCCCCTCCCTCTCCCCATCACCAGCATCATCGTCATTATCATCACCGTCGCCCATCATCCATCAGCATCATCATCTGCAGCAGAATCCACATCCTCATCATCATCATCGTCATCATCATCGTCATCTTCATCATCGACCCCACCACTCATATCGACACACCCCTCACAAGCTTCGTGGCACCATAGGGAGCTCGAACCAAGGTCCCAGTGGCGGCATTGCGGCGCCGCCCCATTCTGGCACGCCCCTCACACGCTTCGTGGCCCTATAGGGAGCTCCTCCGACGGTCCCAGCGGCGCAGCTCGCATGGCGGCGCCGCCCAATCCTGGCACACCCTTCACATGTTTCGTGGCCCCATAGGGAGCTCCTCCTGAGGTATCAGTGGCGCAGGCCGCATGGCGGCACCGCCCCATTTTGCCACACCCCTCTCACGGTTAAGGTCCCAGTGGCGCAAGTCGCATGGCGGCGCCGCCCAATTTCGGCACACCCCTCTCACGCATCGTGGCCCTATAGGGAGCCCCCCATTGCAGTCCCAGTGGCGCAGCTCGCATGGCGGCGCCGCCCCATTCTGGCACACCCCGCACACGTTTCGTGGCCCCATAGGGAGCCCCAAGTAAGGTCCCAGTGGCGCAGTTCGCATGGCGGCGCCGCCCCATTTTGGCACACCCCTCACACGTTTCGTGGCCCCGTAGGGAGCTCCAATGAAGGTCCCAGTGGCGCAGTTTGCATGGAGGCGCCGCCCCATCTTGGCACACCGCTCACACGTTTCGCGGCCCCACAGGGAGCTCCTCCGAAGGTCCCAGTTCCGCAGCTTGCATGGCGGCGCCGCCCCATTTTGGCACACCCCGCACACGTTTCGTGGCCCCGTAGGGAGCTCCTCCGAAGGTCCCAGTGGCGCAGCTCGCATGGCGGCACCGCCCCATTTTGCCACCTTTTTCACGGTTCGTGGCCTCATAGGGAGCTCCTCCTAAGGTCCCAGTGGCGCAGTACGCATTGCCCCGCCGCCTTATTTCTTTCGGTCCCATCGACTCTCTCTCGCCCTGGGCCGTCGGCTGTCCGGCGCGCTGCTCCCTCGGCCGACATCGCCCATGCGCGATCCTGGATTGCGGCCGCCACGAGGTCGGGAACGGCAAGAAGCAGGACAACGACTGGCGGTTGGAGCTCTACGCGCCGCTCTCGCGCGCCACGCGCCGCGAGGACCTCCTGCCCACGCGGGCGCCGCGCATCGAGTTATTCCTGGCAGGGCCGCCGGAGGGCATGTGGAAGCAGCTGGAGCAGTTTGCCGCGCGCACGAAGCAGCGCACAAGAGACTCGACGGCCCTCGCCAAGGAGCTGGGCTTCATTGAGTTCATCCGCGAGGCTTGACCTGAGGAGCGACCCGCCCGAGCCTCGCCGTCTCTCGACGGTCCGACTGTCTGGCTTCGCGCCGGGGGCGACCCGCGCGCGTCGCTGGGGCCCTCTCGGGGCTACCAGCGCGCGTCGCGGGAACTCCACGCTGCGCTCCGCCTGGCGCCGCGCCCGCCCCCGTCGTCGCTTTGCCCTGCGGCCAGAGACTTGCCCGCTATCGGCCGGCCTGCTAGCTCTCTCTGATCCGCGCAGCGGACGACCCGCTTGCGTCGCCGGGACACTTTCGAGGCGACCAGCGCGCGTCGCGGCGACTCCGCGCGGCGCCGCGCCCGCGGCCTCGGATATGGGCGCGCGCGCGGGCTAGCAGGGATAAAAAGAACGGGGAGGAAGCGGGCGCGATCCTCGCGAGGGGCGCGCCGACATGGGCGTCGACACTTACGCGCGTAGACTCACGCGCGCGCAGAATCATACACAATCAGATTCACTCGCGCTCGCACTCACCCGCTGTCTGTCTCTCGCACACTGACCTATCGTCTTCGTTCGCGCCCCGCGCGCCCCGCCACGCACGTCGGCGCGCCCCTCGCGCGGCCCGCGGCCCCATAGGGAGCGCGGGCGAAGATGATATTCATATTTGCGGTATTCACAACTGCACATGGTTGGGCCCTTCGCCTGGATATTTGTTGTCAGGTTCCATATATAGTTGTTCGAAACTGCCCCCAGCCCATCCCGCGGCGTTGGGTCTTCGTTATGAAGAGACAGCACCCCGCATTCCTTCCTTCCTCCCCCCCTCCTCCCCCTCCCCCCATCTCATCCCTTGCCTCTGCCCTCCGTGCGCCAACCATTTCGGCGCACCCCCCACGAGGATCGTGGCCCCATCGTGAGCTCCAACGAAGGCCCCAATGGCACAGACCGCATGCGCCCAACGCCCCATTCTGGCACAGCCCTCACACACTTCGCGGCCCCCAAAGGAATTCCAACTAAGGTCCCAGCGGCGCAGCTCGCACGGCGGCGCCGCTCCATTTTGGCACGCCCTTCACACGTTTCGTGGCCATCTAAGGAGCTCCTCATGAGGCCCCAATGGCGCAGGCCGCATGCGCCAGACGCCCATTTTGGCACACCCTTCTCACGGCTCGAGGCCCCATAAGGAGCCCCATTGTGGCACCCCTCACACGGTTCGTGGCCCCATAGAGAGCTCAACCGAAGGCCCCAGTGGCACAGGCCGCACGCGCCTGACTCCCATTTCCGCACACCCCTCACACAGTTCTTGGCCCCATCGGGAATTCCACCGAACGGCACAGGCCGCTTGCGCCCGACGCTAAAATTTTGGCACACCCATCACACGGTTCGTGGCCCCATAGGGAGCTCCACCGACAACGGCACCCACAATGCGGTAGTCCCAATTGCGCACGGTTGGGTCCTTCGCCAGGATGACCATGCGCAGGTGTGAGTACCGCGTTGTGGGAACCGCTTTCGGTGGAGCTCCCCATGGGGCTACGAAGCGTGTGAGGGGTGTGCCAAAATGGGCGTCGGGCGCACGCAGCACCGGGGCCTTCGGTGGAGCGCCTTATTGGGCCACGAACCGTGTAAGAGGTGCCAAAATGGGCGTTGGGCGCATGCGGCCCGTGCCACTGGGGCCTTCGGTGGAGCCCCCATATTATAAGTATAGGGCCGCGTACCGTGCGAGGGGTTCGCCAAAATGAGGTCGTCGGGCGCATGCAGCCTGTGCCATTGGGGCTTTCGGTGGAGGTCCCTATAAGACAACGAACGGTGTGAGGGGTGTGCCAAAATGAGCGCCCCATGGGGCCACGAACCGTGTGAGGGGTGTGCCAAAACTTGAGCGTCGGACGCGCGCGGCCTGTGCCACTGGGGCCTTCGGTGGAGCTCCCTATGGGGCCACGATCCTCGTGAGGAGTGTGCCGACATGGGGGCGTCGGGCGCATGCGGCCTGTGCCACTGGGGCCTTCGGGGGAGCTCCCCATAGGGCCAGTAACCGTGTGAGGGGTGTGCCAACATGGGGGCGTCGGGCGCATGCGGCCTGTGCCACTGGGGCCTTCGGTGGAGCTCCCTATGGGGTCACGACCTCGCGAGGGGCGCGCCGAAATGATGGGCGCGCGGAGGGCAGACGCAAGGAATGGGAGGAGGAGAAGGAGGAGAGGAGGAGGAAGGAAGGAACGCGGGGCGCTGTCTCTTCAAAACAAGGACCCAACACCACAGGATGGCTGGGTACGAATTAGCCTGGCGAAGGACCCAACCATGTGCGGTTGAAAGTACCGCAGTTGTGAATCTCGTCTTCGGTGGAGCTCCCTATGAGGCCAAGAACCGAAATGGGTGGAGGGGTACACGACACGAAAGAAGACGATAGGTGCGGTGGGCGCATGCGAACGCAGCCACTGGGGCATTCGGTGGAGCTCCTTGCGGGACCACGAAACGCGTGCGGGGTGTGCCGAAACGGGCGCGGTGGGCGCATGCGAACTCAGCCACTGAGGCCTGTCGGTGGAGCACCCTGTGGGGCCACGACACGTGTTGAGGGGTGTGCCGACATGGGTGCGGTGGGCGCATGCGAACGCAGCCTATCGGGCCTTTGGTGGAGCTCCCCATGGGGCCACGTAACGTGTGACGGGTGTGCCGAACTGGATGCGGTGGGCGCATGCGAACGCAGCCATTGGGGCCTCCGGTGGGACTCCTTATGAGGCCACGAAACGTGTGCGGGGTGTGCCAGGATGGGTGTGGTGGGCGCATGCGAACGCAGCCACTTGGGCCTTTGGTGGAGCTCCCCATGGGGCCACGTAACGTGTGACGGGTGTGCCGAACTGGATGCGGTGGGCGCATGCGAACGCAGCCATTGGGGCCTCCGGTGGGACTCCTTATGAGGCCACGAAACGTGTGCGGGGTGTGCCAGGATGGGTGTGGTGGGCGCATGCGAACGCAGCCACTTGGGCCTTTGGTGGAGCTCCCCATGGGGCCACGTAACGTGTGACGGGTGTGCCGAACTGGATGCGGTGGGCGCATGCGAACGCAGCCATTGGGGCCTCCGGTGGGACTCCTTATGAGGCCACGAAACGTGTGCGGGGTGTGCCAGGATGGGTGTGGTGGGCGCATGCGAACGCAGCCACTTGGGCCTTTGGTGGGGCTCCATATGGGGTCACGTAGGGTGTGAGAGGGGTGCCGAAATAGGTGCGGCGGGCGCAAGCGATCGCAGCCCATGAGGCCTTCGACGGAGCACATTATGGGGACACGAAACGTGTGAGAGGTGTGCCGGCATGGGTGCGGTGGGCGCATGCGAACGCAGACATTTGCGCCTTCGGTGGAGCTCCCTATAGGGCCACGACACGTGTGTAGGGTGTGCCGACATTGACGCGGTGGGCGAATGCGAAAGCAGCCATTTGCGCCCTCGGTGGAGCTCCTTATGGGGCAATGAAACGTGTGAGAGGTGTGCCGACACGGGTGCGGTGGGCGCATGCGAACGCAGCCATTGGGGCCTCCAGTAGGACTCCTTATGAGGCCACGAAACGAGTGCGGGGCGTGCTGAAATCTGTGCGGTGGGCGCATGCGAACGCAGCCACTGGGGCCTTCGGTGGAGCACCCTATGGGGCCACGAAACGTGTGCGGGGTGTGCCGACATGGGTGCGGTGGCCGCATGCGAACGCAGCCATTGGGGCCTTCGGTGGAGCTCCCTATGAGGCCACGACAGGTGTGAGGGGTGTGCCGACATGGGCGCGGTGGGCGCATGTGAACGCAACGACCTGCGCCCTCGATGGAGCTCCCTATGGGGCCACGACACTCGTGCGGGGTTTGTCGAAATGGGTGCGGCGGGCGCATGCGAACGCAGCCACTGGGGCCTTCGGTGGAGCTCCGTATGGGGCCACGAAACGCGTGAGCGGTGTGCCGAAATTGACGCAGTGTGCGCATGCGAACGCAGCCACTTGCGCCCTTGGTGGAGCTCCCTATGGGGCCGCGAAACGTGTGAGGGGCGTGCCGAAATGGTGCGGTGGGCGCATGCGAACGCAGCCACTGGGGCCTTCGGTGGAGCTCCCTATGGGGCCACAAAACGTGTGAGGGGTGTGCCGATCTGTGTGCGGTGGGCGCGAACGCAGCCACTGGGGCCTTCGGTGGAGCTCCTTATGTGGCCACGAAGCGTGTGCGGGGCATGCCGAAATGGGCACGTTGGGCGCACGCGAACGCAGCCACAGGCCTTCGGTGGAGCTCCCTATGGGGCCACGAAACGCGTGAGGGGTGTGCCGAACTGTGTGCGGTGGGCGCGAACGCAGCCACTGGGGCCTTCGGTGGAGCTCCCTATTGGGCCACGAAACGCGTGAAGGGTGTGCCAAAGTGAGGGGGGGCGGGAGGAGGGAGGAGGAGGGGGAGGAGGAACGAAGGAGGAAGGAGAACGCGGGACGCTGTCTCTTCAAAACGAGGACCCAACACCACAGGATGGTTGGGAACAAATTACACTTTGGGGGCCAGTTGAGGTCCTGCGATCGGTCTGCCCATTCCCGTGCAGTAAGCGCATCAAGCAAGAAACGGGTTGCCAGCTGGTGCCTCCCTCGGTTGGCCCCAGAGACCCACGGAACTGTTGGGGCACCCCAGGACCTTCAATGATCGACGAAGAATTTGCCCCGAGATTCATTGGCTTACGCCGCACCGCCGACCCCTTGGGGCGGCAGTAAGAGTGAAAGACGGAGTTCGCGGAACTTGCGCGATCACTGGGCAATCTTGGGGGTTCGGCCTGTCTTACGCCCAAGAACTAGAAGTCTCATGCCTCGAGCCTCGATCCACCCCGTGTCCCTTTCTTTGCGAGCGGGTGGCACCGGCCAGGGAGGTCAATCCTCATCCCGGACGCTCGGTGGTGGTCCGGGGTACCGAAAACGGTTCCTGGAGGCCGAATTCGAGGAGATGCCTCGGGTGGTCAAAAGACCACGAAAATATGTGAGACATCGGTGGCGACGACGATTTGTTTTGTTTGGTTTTCCGATTCCTCCTCCTCCTCTTCCTCCTCCTCGTCCTTCTCCTCTTCTTCTTCTTCTTCTTCTTCTTCTTCTGCTTCTCGATCGAGGTAGATGCCCGCGGCAGTTCCAGCCGCCTTTTCCAGAGATTTGAGATTGGACAGCTTTTGTTTTTGATAGGCTTCGGTCTCCGGGGGCCGTTGCTGGGCCCCAGGACGTTCAAAACCGGACGGACCCGGGGCGAGAAATTGCATCAGCGGACCTGGGGAGAGGCTCGGGGAACGAATTTGTGCGAAGTAGCCCGTCGAATTCGGGAGGTTTGTTGTGGTCGGGGGGGGGTCCGGGCCCCTCCCGTGTCGCCGCGGCTGGATGCATTTAGGAAACGATTGCGGCTGGACTCTGGGAAGGGTCCGGGGGGCCCATGGTGAACGATTTCTGCGTGGAAAAGAAAATGATTTTGCTGCAGAGTCTTCGTTTTTTCAGTTGTTTCGTGGTTTTCGTCGTCGAAAGGCCGCCTCAAGGCCCCGGGTTCCCCTTCTTTTTGGGGGACAAGGGGTTTTACGGGTTGATTTGGGGGATTTGTTGGTCTGGTGTGGGACTCGTGAAAGCTCCAGAAGCGAATGTGTTAAACTTAGACGTTTCCCTTCGGGAAGGGGCCGGGGTTTGTTTCTGCCGGGCCTCTTGGGACGCGCCCTGGTGGCGCGTTAAGGCGCTTAGGGGGCTTCAGGGGTCAGCTGGAGGCAACGGCGGGCGTCTGGAAGCCATTAACTCGCGCTCTGGATCCGTCGGGGGAGCCTTGTGGGACCCATTTGGGGATTTTGGGGGGGGCCGTCTTGGGGCCGTCCTGGGTCGGTTTGGTGGTTTCTGGGGCTTCTGGGCGCCCCAATATGTCGAATGCACCGTGAGGGATTGGAGGCTTCGTGAATCCTGCGGTATCTGAAAAAAGTGCTGTTCAGACTCTGAGCCGCCCCTAGACTCTGGCGGGTCCTCCCTCCTCCTCCTCCTCCTCCCTCCTCCTCCTCCTCCTCCTCCTCCTCCTCCCCCTCCTCCTCCTCCTCCTCCTCCTCCTCCTCCTCCTCCTCCTCCTCCTCCTCCTCCTCCTCCTCTTCCTCTGGACCTCTGGATGGTGGCAGTTCTTGCGCATAGCACTGCTGCAATCGTCCTCTTCCTCCTCCTCCTCCTCCTCCTCCTCTTCGTCATCCTCGTCTGCCTCCTCCTCTCCCTCCTCCTGCAGCTCCCTCCCCTCATTCTCCTCTCCATCCTCCTCCCCCGCTGCCTCCTCCTCCCTCCCCCCATCCTCCTCCCTTCCCTCGTCTCATCCTCCTCATCCTCCTCGTCCGCCGCCGCCGCCGCCGCCGTCGTCGTCGTCGTCGTCGTCTTCGTCGTCGTCGGCGTCGGCGTGGCCGCCGCCGCCGCCGCCGTCGCCGTCGTCGTCGTCGTCGTCGACGTCGTCGTCGTCGTCGTCGGTCGTCGTCGTCGGTCGTCGTCGTCGTCGTCGTCGTCGTCGTCGTGGCCGCCGCCGCCGCCACCGCCACCGCCGCCGCCGCCGCCGTCGTCGTCGTCGTCGTCGTCGTTGTTGGCGTCGTCGTCGTCGTCGTCGTCGGTCGTCGTCGGAGACGATCGAGGTTCGAGTTTCGATGAGGTTTTTCATGATGTTCGGCCTCTGGAGGCTGTTTCGGGCTCGGGGACGGTCAGGAACCGAGAATGATTTTGAGCCGATTTTGGTCCTCGTCGTCGTCGTCATGGGGGAAGCTCAGCCTTGCCAACTGTCGATCCCCCATCCCTCTCCCACAGCTGCAGGCGCGCACCGCCCGGGAAGCGGCGGCGGCGGCGGCGGCCACGACGACGACGACGACGACGACGACGACGACGACGACGACGACGACGACCACGCCGACGTCGTCGTCGTCGGCTGGGGCTGGGGCGGTCTTGGGCCCTCTTGGGGCTTGCACAATTTGGACATGTCCAAATTGTCTTGGCCGCCGGTTCTTGAAGCTTCGGCGGGGGGCTATCGATTTCTTCTGGGCGGCGCAGCGGGCGGCACCTTGAAGTGTCCCACGGCGCCCGGACAATTTGGACACCCATGTCCAGTTCGTCCGGGGACGGTTCGGGCCCTCTTGGGGCCATCTTGGGGCCATCCTGGGGCCAATTTGGGGGGTCGACCCCTGAAATAAAATTAGTACACAGGACTGAGGGCTCCAGGGACCTGAGGACTGAGGGCTCCAGGGACATGATGATGATGACGACGATGATGGTGATAATGGTGGTGGTGATGACGACGTGGGAAATGATGAGGAATATGATGAGGAAGAAGAATACGGAAGCGCCGGTCTGAGCACTTCATGGGCCCGACCACCTGGAGTGGTAAGTGTTGCTGCTGCTTTTCCCCAGGGTTCTGGAGCCCTCGGGGCCTTGGGGGGCCCCAAAACGGATCCGAAGCCTCAAGTTCTTTCCGGCTCACGACAGGCGACCCGCGACGACGACGACGACGACGGGCATGAGTTATTTGGCGCCCCCCCTTGAGAGCATCGGGTAACTGGGGGGTGCGTTCCACACCCCCCACTTACCCGGTGCCCCTCGGGGGACATCGGGTAACTCGACTTTGCGGGAGGGAGTGCTGGGCACGAGTTACTTGGTGGCAAGGGGGGGGCATCGGGTAACTCGACCATGCACGGGGGGGTGTTGGGCATGAGTTACCCGGTGTCCCCTGGGAGACATCGGGTAAGCGGGAGGTGCGCTCCACGCCCCCCACTTACCTGGTGCCCCCCAAAGGGCATCGGGTAAGTCGACTTTGCAGGGGGCGCATTCGGCATGATTCGGTGTCCCACGCGAGACATCCGAGTTACCCGGTGGTCCCCGGGGGACATCGGGCAACTCGACCCTGCAAGGGGGGCTGGATATGAGTTACCCCGTGGTCCCCCGTGGGATATCGGAGTCACCCGGATGTCCCCGTGGGACATCAGCCCGTGGGACATCGGAGTTACCCGGTATCCCCCGTGGGACATCGGAGTTACCCAGAAGTTCTCGTGGGACACCGGCCCGTGGGACATCGGCGTTACCCGGTGGTCCCCGGGGGACATCGGGCAATTCGACCTTGCAGGGGTGGGTCTGGGCATGAGTTACCCGGTGTCCCCCGTGGGACATCGGAGTTACCCGGTGGTCCCCGTGGGACATCAGCCCATGGGACATCGGAGTTACCGGGTGTCTCCCGTGGGACTTCGGAGTTACCTGGTGGTCTCCGTGGGACATCAGCCCGTGGGACATCGGAGTTACCCAGTGTCCCCCGTGGGACATCGGAGTTACCCAGTGTCCCCCGTGGGACATCGGAGTTACCCGGTGGTCCCCGGGGGACATCGGGCAATTTGACTTTGCAGGTGGGGGTCTGGACATGAGTTACCCGGTGGTCCGGGTGGGACATCGGAGTTACCCGGTGTCCCCGGTGGGGCATCACGACGACGACGTCGACGACGACGACGACGACGGCAATTTTCCCATGTGTTTTTCCCGTGCGGCCCCCCGTGATGAGTCAAAAACCCATAGGAATTTCAACATTTTTGCGTTGGAGCCTTTGCCTCGGCGCGTTGGCGGTGAATGCGCGCGACAAGCGCTTTCGGTCGCAACGTACAAAAACCATAGATTGGTTTGCCCGTTCAGGGGGGCCGCACGGGAAAAACACATGGAATTCGACGACGACGACGACGACGACGACGATGAAGGACGACGACGACGACGACGACGACGACGACGACGACGACGACGACGACGACGACGACGACGACGACGACGACGTGACGACGACCTCTTGGAGCCGTCTTGGGGCCGTCTCTGTGCCCTCTTGGAATCGTCTGGGTGACCGACCTCGGGGTTTCATTGGGATCGTTTTGGGGCCCCCTTGGAGCCGTCTTGGGGCCCTCCTGGGCTTTTCCCAGGGCCCTCTGGCGGAGCCCAAGAAGGCCCCGAGAAGGCTCCAAGAGGGGCCCAGTAGTTATGTACCAACCGAGGGTCCGCTGGTACATAACTCCTGGGCTTCTCTTGGGGCCATCTTGGGCCCCTCCTGGAGCCGTCTTGGGGCCCTTTGGTGGCCCTCTCGGGTGCTTCTCAGGGCCCTCGAGGGCCCTCTGGGCCCCCAGAGGGCCCCAAGACGGCTCCACGAGGGGCCCAAGATGGCCCCGAGAGGGGCCCAGTAGTTATGTACCAACCGAGGGTCCGCTGGTACATAACTCCTGGGCTTCTCTTGGGGCCATCTTGGGCCCCTCGTGGAGCCGTATTGGAGCCCTCTGGGGGCCCTCTCGGATGCTTCTCAGGGCCCTCGAGGGCCCTCTGGGCCCCCAGAGGGCCCCAGGACGGCTCCACGAGGGGCCCAAGATGGCCCCAAGAGGGGCCCAGGAGTTCTGTACCAACTGGGGGCCCGCTGGTACCTAACTCCTGAGCTTCTCTTGGGGCCATCTTGGGCCACTCCTGAAGCCGTATCGGGGCTCTCTGGCAGCTCGCTCGGGGGCTTCTCGGGGTCCAGATGGAGGAAGAGGAGGAGGAAGATGATGGGAGGCAGGACGAGCTGCAGGAGGAGGAGGAGGAGGAGGAGGCAGAGGATGAGGAGAGGGGAGGAGGAGGAGGAGGAGGAGGAGGAGGAGGAGGAGGAGGAGGAGACGGACGAGGAGGAGGAAGAGGAGGAGGAAGAGGACGATGGCATCAATTTTATGCACAAGAACTGCCACCATCCAGAGGTTCAGAGGAGGAAGAGGAGGAGGAGGAGGAGGAGGAGGAAGAGGAGGGAGGACCCCCCAGAGTCTGGGGGCGGCCCTGAGTCTGAACAGCACTTGTTTCAGGAAGCTTCAGATGGGAGGGAGAGATACAAGGAGTTGGGGGAGCCGCATGGGGTGTGGTGAGCCTCTGGCCCGCATCGTGTGCCGGTGACGCAAGGGTGCGGCAACCTTCTCCGCATATGGTTTTGTCGCGCATCTCCTGTCGTTCCCAAATGGCTTTCCCGCCGCAGCAAGGGCCTCGATTTCGGATCGGGACTGCGCCGCCGTAAGGCCAAGAAGCGAATGTGCGAAACTTGGACGTTTCCCTTAGGGAACGGGCCGATGTTTGCTTCTGGAGGCCTCTTGGGCCGCGTCCTGGTGGCGTGTTGGGGCGTGCAAGGGGTCTCAGGGGCTGCGTGAAAGGCCAAGATGCGAACGTGTTGGAAATATGTTCTTTCCATCGAGAATGGGACGATGGTTACTTCTGGAAGGCTTCTTGGGACGCCTCTGGGTAGCATCTTGAGGCGTCTTGGGGGCCTTCAGGGCTGTCGGGAGGCCATGTTGGACGACTTGGTGCACTTTTGAACGACTTGGGCCGACCAGGACGCATTTTACGAACCCTCTTGGCCCGTCTTGGGGCCCTCTTGGGACTGTCCTGCGGCTCCCCAGGGCCGTTGTTATGTTTTCTGGGGCCTTCGTGAGGCGCCCAGAGGCCGTCTTGGGATCCTTTTGAAAACTTCCGGGGCTGTAGGGGGTCGATGTTGGATGCTTCTTGGGCCGTTGTAGGCGGCGTGGAAGCCCAAGAGTCGAAAGTGCTGAAAATTTATGTTTTCCCTAGGGGATGGGACGGCTTTTGCTTGTGGAGGCATTCGTGGAGCGCCTCGAAGTAGTTTTTTCAAACGTGTCGGAGGCCTATGGGGAATCATCTGCAGGCAAGCTGGGGCGGTTTGGACCGAATCGTCCCCCTCGTGGGCCGTCCAGAAGGCCTTTGGGAACCTTTTTTGCTCGTTATGGGGCTCTCGTGGGACCCTCCTGCGTTTGTCCTGGGCCGTTGCTGTGGTTTCTGAGGCCGGCGTGGTGCGCCCGGAGGCCGTCGTGGAGCCTCTTTGGGAGCCGCTTGGGGCATCGGGGGTCAAAGTTGGAGGTTTATTGGGCCGTTGTGGGCCTCGTGGAAGCCCAAGAGGTTCGGGGGTGGACAGAACCCCCATTAGTGACACGTCGATTAGTGAATTGTCCGTTTTCGGTTCTCGAGAGGGCGCCGTGGCCGTTATTTTCCAGGCTTGCGCCCGCCAGGTTTGGGCCTCAGGTCGTTTTCACTAAACCACGTTTTACTAAAGGGGGGTCTGTCCATCCCCGAGAGGTGAATGTACTGAAAATGCTTGTTTTCCTTAGGGAGTGGAACGATTTGTGCTTGTGGAGGCCCTCTTGGAGCGCCTCATGGACGCGTTTTCAAACGTCTTGAGGGCTCATGGGGCCGTCTGGAGGGAATCTTGGGCGGTTTGGACCGAATCGTCCCCCGCGTGGGCCGTCTGGGCAGCCTTTGGGGACCCTGTTGACCCGTTTGGGAGCCCTCTTGGGACCGTCCTGCGGCCATCCCGGGCCGTTGCTATGGTTTCTGGGGCCTTCGTGGATCGCCTGGAAGCCGTCGTGGAGCCTTTTGGGGAGCTTCTTGGGATGCGGAGGGTCGATCTTGGAGGCTTCTTGGGTGGGCCGTCGTGGGCCGCGTGGAAGCCCAACAGTCGAATGTGCTGAAAATGTACGTTTTCCCTCTGGAATGGGACGATTGTTGCTACTGAACCTTCGCGGGGCGCCGCCTGGAGGCAATCTTCCTCGTTTTGGAACGATCCCTCGTCGACTCGTAGCTCTCTTGGACCGTTCCGGGACCCTTTTGACCTTTTTGGCTCGTTTTGGGGCCTCCTGAGGCTCCAAGTGTGCGGCCGGGACCTTTGCCCCCCACCCCCCACCCCCCTCCAAACTGGCCAGACCAGGCCCCATGGGGAGGGGTTTGGAGAGAGGGAAGCATCTCACACGCCGTGAACCCAAGGGGTCGGGGGATTTCTTACAGCAAGACTTCTGATCGTATGTGTCTACTGCGAGTGAATATACCCATCCCGCCGCGTTTCTGTCGAGAGCCGCGAGGCCCTACACCTCGCCCAAGGGCCTCCGCCACCTGGACTACCTGCCCGACCCGCCTGGCTTCTACTTGAACAGGATCTCGGGAGCGAGAGAGGGCGCCAGTGTGGGTGGACGTTCAGGCCGTTGTGAGGCAGGAGTGTCAGACATGCCCAGCAGGAACTGGGGACGATGTGTTGACTTCTCGGAGGGCCAGTTTGGGGAACCAGCGAGCCAGCGCGATATTTCTAGGGAACGGACGTGGAGTTGGCTTGATACCGAAAGGTTCCCCAGTCCGGTTTGTCCAGAATCGTTGTCTTGTGACCGAAACGTCCTCGCAGAGTAATGTGGTTGAATGTGATAACCAAAAGCTCATGAGTACGTCAAAGTTTCGTGGCGCACCCTTTCTTCTGGCACTTCTCCAGCCCCTCGAGGACGCGCGAGTGGGCAGACAAGTACAGGGCCTCAGCATGTGCTGGGTGAGCTGGGAGCCGCGCCCGTGGCCGCAAGGACGGGGGAGGCGTTGGCTAGTCTCAGGCCAACAGCCAGGCTCGGGTAGTCTTGTGCCGCGAGCTGACAGACCACGTTGAGCACAAAAATGTATCCTCACGGCGGGGCCCTCCTCCAAACGGTGTACGTTTATGCAAGACTTCCCTCGAGCCTTGGAGCTGAGTTTCTCGAGTACCCGGATGCAGCCAGACGCCTTGAGAGATGTACCGGCACACGCGGGCACCTCAAGACGCGCACGTTTGTTGGGAGATATGTCCCCCATGCTTGTCGCAAACTTGTCAGTACTAGCGTTGGCTGTAGGGCCACTCTGATCAGGGCGACGGCTCTTGACAACCGATCCGCAAGCCCCGTCGCCGCGCGCCAGTGGCCCGGGCGTACCCAGGCCACCATTGCCGCTGAGATCAGGGGATTGACATCCAAAGCCTCAGAGGCGATAGCCATACAATTTACACCTTGTGGACAGAGCCAGATTAGCCAATCTGGTGTTGTGGCATCTCAACGCTAATGGTTTTCCACCGCAACACCGGCCCCACGGTTAGTTTAGAAATGTTGGGGGTCACAGCCAAGGGCGGCCGAATCAAACGGCAGTCACCCCACACCAGGGCGCCACGAGAGGGCCACGGGCCACTGAATCGCATCACCACGCTGACCCTGCACATACAGGGGGGTCCCCGAGAGGGTCAAAGGCTACTGGCCAGTAAGGCGCATGTTGATGCTCGCATCTCACACACACACACTCAAACACACGCACACGCACGCACATTCACCACACACACACACACATTCACCACACACGCACACACACATATATATATATATATATATATATATATCGACATACATATATATATATAAATATATATATATACATTTGTGTATGTATGTATATATATACATACATATATTCACCACACACATGTTTGGCGGTAGCGGCCTCGCGCGCGGCGACGAGGCGGAGAACTCGTACAGACACGGCGCGCGGCGGCCGGGTCCTCAAGCATCACTGAGGATGCGGTCCTTCCGACATCAGCCGTCCCGACGCGGACAGCGGGGAGGGCACACGCAATACCGTGGGCGATGCTCTCACGGCAGCGTGAGGCAAGGAGAGCGGCGTCGGCTATCCGGGCGCGGGTCTCGGGGTGGGGGTTACACGCAGTACCGTGGGAAGGACCCACGCGGCAGAATGAGAAAAAAAGGACGGCAAACGGCCATCGACCGTGGAGGGCAGCGAGGCGCGCGGATCGAGGGGCTGCCCCAACGGCGGGCGCAAAACAGAAACCAGGAGAAAGGCTCAGCGAAGCCGAGCAGAGTGCAGTGCGCGCCAGAGCGCGACGGCAAGGGGAGGTGCCACGCACGGTGTCCAAATTGGGGCACAAGCCCGACGGCAGCAGAGCGGCGAGGCAGGATCTGACGCCGAGGCTGCCACCCCCGCCCACCTGCGAGGCGGGAGGCGGGCCGCTTGCGCGAGGGAGCGGCTCCGCCGCCAGGCACTGGAGGTCCGGCGCGGGACGGTGCAGATGAGGAAGCGAGGCCGAGGATGTCGGGAGGAATGGTATGGACGAACCGCCCGAGAGCTTCAGAGGAGAGGTCGGCAGGTGCGGCATCATCGCTGATAAGATGTTTGCAGCCATTGCGCAAACAGCAAGGTGGTCCTTCACATCGTACGACGGACGGCCGAACCTGTCCAATCTCCGCCAAACCGGGGGCTGACCTGTGCTGCCAAGCGGTGGTACATTGAGCAGGGCTCCGGAGGGCCTGCAAGTGTGCTGGGCATGGACGCAGTGCGTGCCCTCGGGGCGGCGGAGGCACATCGGTGCGGCGCGCCCCAGCCGCCTGGCTAGCGGCGGGGAGGGCCGCGGCGGGTGGCGGCGGCATGGGAGAGGGACTGGGCGTGGCAACGCGCGGCGCTGCTCTGCGGCTGGCCGCAGGCCGTGCGCCGATGGAGCTGGGCTTGTGTGCGGAGACTCCGCCGTCGCCGCCGAGCTGGCCGTCGGGCGGCGGTGGCGGTGGACCCTGGACGGAGGTACTGAGCGGCCGGCGCTCCGTCACCTCAGGCCTGCCACGGCGCGCACTGGGACAGGGGCGTCGTTGGACACTGGTGCCGCCGCCACAGAGCCGCGGCGTCCACCCTGAGGAGTACAAGCGACCGCTGGCCGATCCGCGGCGGGCGGGCTGGCCGCCTGAGCGGGCTTGGGGGTTCCGCAGGGGGAGGTGTGGCCGCGGCTTCTGCCTTGGGGAGCTCGCGGGACTTGTGGGCGCTCTGCTGTCCAGCGGGCTCGTGCGCCCTAGCGTTGCCTTGTGGCGGCTGGCAAAGCGGTGGGGAGCCTTATGGAAGGAGATGGTCTCGTCGGGAGACGTGCCAGTCGATTTGCCACGCCAGGTGGGTCTAGCGGATAGTAGGCGGGGAGCGCCAATTGGCTGCGGATAGTCAAGAGACACTGTACGCTTGTGCGGCGCCCTGGCGGAGCGGGACTTGGATGCGGGAGGATTGGAATCGGCCGCACCAGAGTTGCCCAGCCCGCTCCAGCGTGAGCGGGCTCTAAGCGCAGCGGGGTTGCCCATTGCTGCGGCCTCGCGCCCTGTGGAGGATGCGCTGCTCGCAGGGCGCTCCGCGTCCCACAGGGGTGCGCGAGAATGAGAGCCGCGACGCCTCGTGCAGCTGCGGGCGAGGGCCCTCTTGGTGTCACGGTCCATCTTGTGCCAGCCGCGCAGGCGGTTCTCATGCCACGCGGCGCAGAGACTGTTGAGGAGCCTAGTCTGGAAGAGCTTCGGATCATTGCGGAAGAAGGGCTTTCCAGGAGAAGCAATGGAGTAGAGAAAATTCGTCCAGACGTCTGGTCCACCCATGGCCTGGTGATCTCGTTTATGCGCTGCAGCAGCGCAGCAGGAGGAAAGGCGCTAGCCGCCACGTACCCGCGGGGCTGCCCCGATGCAGGCACGTGGGCAGCAGGTTCGCATTTCTGAGGGTCGCCTTGGATGGCTGAGGTGCGCCCCAGAAGCTCGCGCCAAAGCTGGAGACAGGCAGCCGAGCGTCGTCGTCATCACCCTCGGGCGCTTCGCTGCTGACAGGGCCGCCGGCGGGGCTTGCGCGGCCTCCCCCTGCCCCGTCGCTCGTGAGAAAAGTCGCCAGAGGGGGAGCCCGTCGCCTGTGGAGGGCGCAAGTTGGCTGAGCGAGTCACGGAGTCGGACACGCGGGAGGCGCTGCAAGCCGGCGGAGGCGGCGTCGTGTCTGCGGTGCGCGGAGCGGCCTCCAGAGCGGGAGGACTGCCCGTCCAGGCTGCCACTGGAGCAGCTGGCCAGCGCCGGCGGCAGGCCCGCAGCGGCTGGCCGAGCTCACTCCCACGCTCGCTGCTCGCTGGACGGGACGGGGAGAGCTCGACGCCGTTGGGGACCCGGAGAGGCCAGCCAGCGTCGGTGAGGCGCTGCAGGACTGCTGGCAGGACCTCAGCGGAAGCGGTTTCAGCATCTTGCGGCAGCGAGGGCGGCGGCCAGGGCGCCGTGGCAGGTGGCCACGCAGCGCGGGGGAGGGGCGGCTGACAGCGGTCGCGAGCCGGCCCGAGAGGGGCCCGCAAAGAGGGGGGCACACATGGGGCCACGAGGATACGCCAGCCCCAGGCTCATCGCATCTCGAAGTTTCCGCGCACCCTTGTTCTGATGGCGGGAGTCTGCCGCAGGCTTCAGCCAGGTTCCACTCCAAAGAGCGCAACGAGAGAGAAAGAGAGAGAGAGAGAGAGAGTGGTATTGTTTTGTATGCATTTTGCCTTGGTTCAAGCGTGGAGTCATTTATCATCCGCGTGCGTACTACGTTGTCTGCGTGCACGCATCAAGAATTTGTCCTCGTCCTGCCCGTAGCCTGGGCTGCTCTCCCCACCCATCCTCCTCTCATGCTCCGTGCCTTTTATGCTGTTCCGTGGTTCTTTTCATTCCCCTTCCCCTTCCCAGATCGAGCGCACACGCAATGCTCCAATCGCAAGACGTGAAGACCATTTCGGTTCAGCATGCAAGCAACCGTTTTGAAGGATCTGCTGGGTCAGGATGATCAGCCTTTCAATTAGCAATGTTGCTCGTTCCCTAGATGATCCTCCCGCGAATTTCCCGACATATGTACAGGCTGTTCTTTCGCTTTGCAGTCTAGACCAATGGGACCAGAATTCGGCCAGCATTTGAACTTATATCGGGCCGCCCAACTTACGTTCGATCGTTCCGCTCGTCGGAATCCGACCCAAGGTACTTCGTTATGTTACCACGCCTCTGGTTTTGTAGGTACCTCCTGCCCTCGACTTGGTTCGGTCCGATTTCATCATCAATTCGATCAGTGCTAAATTTCCGTTTCAGTATGGTCACCCATGAATGTTTGATTCGTGCATTTGGGCACGCTCAGCTGGTCGTTGGCTGCAGAGTCGTCTCCGGCAGATGGCTGCAACCTGGGACCTGTTTGGAGTTTGTTCGTGCCAGATCTGCCCGCGGGTCTCCCAGGGACCAGATTTGCCTTCCGAAAGGGCAAAAATCGGCAGCAGACTTGCTCTTGCTGCAATCCCTCCCCCTGAGATCCAGCAATGCGAAAAATAGTTGAATCGCAAAGAAGCACGACTGGAGCCCCCGACCCATCTGAGTGATGCAGTATATTTTTCGAGCGGGATCGATCCGGGATGGCCCTGGGGCCCGAGATTGCGAGAACGACATGTGTGAAAGATTGCAACGCCCAGGTCGCAGGGAGAGGCCCATTCTTGTTGTGACCCCTCGCCGCGCGACCCCGATGGCGGAGTGGTGCCGTCCCGAGCCGAGCCCATCGCGCGCGGCCGGGCGCCTCGCGCCCCTGGAGCCTCGCTCGGCTCGCAGCCAGCCGCTGCCGTGCGGCCGGGGAGACCCAGGGCTGGGGCGGCTTTCCGAGAGAACGTTGAGGCTGGGAGTCTGGTCGGGGGGTGGTGCTCCAAGCGTGGGGGTCAGAGGAGGAAAATATACCGATGCCGCTACCCTTCCCTCGTTTTGGCTTTTCTTGACGCCTTCAGGGAGGCCCTCGTTGCCACGGCCGCACTCTGTTTGAAATCCGGGTTCAATAACGCACCCCAGAAGAGGTCCGGGGAGCAGCGGCATCGGTATTTTTGTTGTCCCCCCAGGGGATGAAAATGGATTGTCTTTCGGGAGCGTAGGGTGGTTTGATCGCGAAAGAGGTGGTTTTGACGGGTGTAAAGGGAAAGTGGAGATTGAACGGGCCGTCGAGCGGTCCATGCGGATTTCGGGCCAGGATACTTTGGAGTCCGTCGCAAGAGCTCCTGGGAGAGAGTTCCAAGCCGGTGCTGTATCTCATGTTTGTCTTGTTGTGTCTATATATCCCTCTCTATTTCTCTTGTTCATATCTTGTTTCTCTCTCTTTCTCTTTTTCTCTTTTTTCTCTCTCTCTCTGTCTCTCTCTCTATATATATAGATCTCTCTCTCTCTCGTTGTGTGAACATATACAATTATATGTATATATATATACATATATATATAGTCATGTATATGTGCGTATGCGTGCTCACATGAAACTTGGACACGAGGGTGCATATGTAAGTATATGACCATGGCCTCCGGCCAGTGCCGCCGATCCGGGGCGTTCGGGATTATGATGATCATACACGAGTGTGTATCTATATATACATATACATATACATATACATAAACATATATACATATACATAAATATATACATGTACATATACCGTACAGACCAGACCGGTGTACAATTATATATACATATATACATATAAATATATATATATATATATATATATATATATATACACATTGAGGTGGCACACGGGGTTCCCCAAAAGGCCTGAAGACGAAGACGCTATTTGAAGACGCTATTGGCCAGGGGCGGTCGAGCGGGTGAAGACGCTAATCGCTTTGAAGACGCAATTGCGCAACCACAGGGTGAAGACGCAAATGCGCTTGAAGACGCAATTCCGTTTGAAGACGCAAATGTGCTTGAAGACGCTATTCCCGGCGAGGATCCCCATTCCCGGGGAATATGACGCTATTCCCGGCGCAGACGCTATTCCCGGCGCAGACGCTATTCCCGGCGCAGACGCTATTCCCGGCGCAGACGCTATTCCCGGCGAAGACGCTATTCCCGGCGAAGACGCTATGCCCGGCGAAGACGCTATTCCCGGCGCAGACGCTACTTGGAAGGGTGGGGTTCTTATCAACCTTTGCACTATGTATATGTCGTTAGCAACTCCTGGCAATGCTCTAGCAATGCCTACTGACCCACAAGCAAGTTCAGCCAAGTACTTCGAAGACCGCCTAGCTCTTGTAATATGTGCCAGGTTGTTCAATGTAGTGTACATTGTATTCAACATGTTACTTTGGTTACAACGGTAGTACAACTGTTGTATGGCGTTGATAAGCTAGTTACTTGCGTTTGAAGCGAGTTGCTATAACTTTACTCATGCGTTAACATCTTGTTGCAAACTCATACCAACATGTTGCTAAGTTCTAGATAACCTATGTTATCATATTTACTAGCATAGGTTAGTAACATTCCCAATAGCGTTACTAAGTGCGTTAAGACGTTGCTTCAAGCGCGCGGGGGTATCTGAAAGTCTCTTACACTGCGGGGTGACACAAGGCATTTGCGGAATATCGTTCCTCCGTGTTACTCCACCCTGCTCCTCCTTAGCCGTTTTGGCTGGTGGCTCATACAGGTGTGCGTACACGCAAACATGGCCACACAAGTTGATCTCGCCATTGAGAAAGTGACTCCTGATGTGGAATCTTTGTTGTCCGCTTATAGACAAGATGGTAAGCACATCCGTTGCTTCGACGGCCTGATGGATGTTTTCTCTAAGTTTCCAGACCTCAAGTGGACAATGCAGATGCAAAGCAAATACGTTGCGTGCCACAACCTCAACAGGGGCACGCTAGGCGTGTTGATGGGCGAGGCCTTGATTACAGCATCCAAGAATATAGCAGATGGGTATTCATTTAAAAGGGCGTGTGACGGTTGCTACGCTGTACAGTGCCCGCCTGGGACTGACATCATGAAAGAAACGCTGGCGTTCAATAACAACCTATGTGAAGTGTATGGGCTGCCTCGGTACGAGACCATATATGCAGCGACGTTTGGGGGGTCACACTCTACGTACTTTCTCAATGCAGTTCACGCCCAGCTACCATGTGATATCACAAGCATCGCCCCTTCGGGTAAGTTGGACCCCAGGGAATTGAGCAAAGTGCATGGTTTAGACAGGGCCTTGAAAGAGGGCCTGATTTACACGGTAATATCCCACAAGGTGGTTGAGAAGTGGCCCGATGTCGTGCGCGTGGCCTATGCTGCTTTGAATACGACGGGTATGGGTGGATCCACTGAGATGGAGGGTATGATGACGATGATGAGTACGTTCAAGCAGGCCACGGACAATGGCAGGTCAGAAGACGTGGCGTGGAAGGCAGCGGTGTCGACGGCAACCATGACCAAACCATTTTGGGCTGGATGGTCGATGTCACTACAGCGAGTGTGCAAGGTGACAACGGATGATCACATGAAGGAGGCTCGCGACATGGTGGCATCTCTGTTGAAAGTACCTGCAACGGCAGCTCCCAACCACGGTTATTGCGGAGGTAGCTTCTTGGACAAGATTGCTTCTATGTGTTGGAAGAAAGAGCTGTGCGACTTCAGCAGGGTTCGTATCGCCTGCATGGTGGGCCAAATGTTATCACCAGTGCACAAGATCATAGATGGACGAGCTAGCCTCATCAAGGACGCTCAGCTCACCAAGCTTCTCAACCCGAAGAACATCGAGGAGGTGAGGTTCGCCGAAAAAATGCTCGACGATGCCAGGGAGTTGTGCAACACGTACAACGTGGACCAGGGCCGCAGGGCCAAACTTTTGTGCGGGCACGATACCAGAATCGTGTACCATATCTTGAAGGTGACGCCCTTTTATTCTCCTCCTCCTCCTCCTACTCCTCCTCCTCCCTCCTCATCCTCCTCCTCCTCCTCCTCACCTCAAGGTCGGCAATCAATCGCGCGAGGCTGTTGCGTACGGCGACTTGCCTCGCGCAGGGCAGGTGTTCATCAACGACTTGTCGGCGCTGATCGGCCAGGAGGTGGAGAACCCTTGGAAAGAGCCAGTGCCCGAGGACCAAACCTTCCAAATCATCCCCTCGCTCGTCCTCCGACTCCTACTCCTACTTTGGGGTGCTCGTTTTGGCGAACAGTTGGGGGAGAGAAGAGAGTAGTATTCATATTGATTAATTGTGGAGGAGGGGGGGAGGGAGGAGGAGCAGGAGGAGGAGGAGGAGGAGGAGGGGGGAGGAGGAGGAGGAGGAGGAGGAGGAGGAGGAGGAGGAGGAAGAGGAAGGGGAAGAGGAGGAGGAGGAGGAGGAGGGAGGAGGAGAAGGAGGAAGAATAGAAAAACGGGGGGCGTGAGGAACCGCAAAACGATGGGCGTGAGGAGCTTGAGCGGCGTGCAGGCACAAGAATTCTTACATCACGAGATGCGCTACGAGAACAAGTAAAGTGCCAAAACGCCATGCTCCACGAGAACTGGTAAAGCGTCAAAACGCTATGCGCCACGAGAACAAGTAAAGTGTCAAGGAGAGGGGGGGGAGAGGGGAGGGGGAGGGATGGGAGGAGAAGGCAAACGACCTTAAACACCCCAGAGGAGGAGGAGGAGGAGGAGGAGGAGGAGGAGGAGGAGGAGGAGGGCCCTCCCGAGCGACTCCCCCTCCTCATCCCCGTGCACCCCTCCTGTCATCGGCCTCCACCGTCAACAGTTCGTCCTTTTTTGTGGCACCTTCGCCAGGATGAAATTCCTGAATATGGTGTTCCCGATCCAGCTGGGGGCGATCCCGCTCCAGCTGAAGGTGCTTCGGGCTCTGCTGGGCCAAGTGCTGGACCGACTGCAACGTCTGCAGCTACCCCGCACAAGCCTATGTCCCTGCAGTCCGCCGAGCAATCGAAGTCTCCGATGTACCAGCTCCGTGTGCATGGGTTTACGGAGGGAGCGTATGTCAAGCGCAAGAAGCCTCAGGATGACAAGACTGAGCACGGCACCATATATATGATTTCTGCAATGAATGATTCATCAGTGGTGTTGGCCCCTACTGGTAGGTTCAGAGAGTTCCACACGATCACGTTGAGTCAACAAAGCTTGAAAGAGGGTTGGGCACCGACCACGACAAAGCCGCAGTTCCGAATCAGTTACGCAACATGCAGGCCAGATACCAACCCAGAGTTTGTTAAGCAGCACATCATCGGGCAGTTGATCGATGCGCTGGCTGGTTTATCTCAGAGATCACACAATTCAGGATTCATGGAGGAGCTGGATATCTTCTCGTCGCCGAATACAGTCACCGTGAGGGCCGACATCCCGAAGGACAAGCTGACTTTGGTACCAGTGACCATGAATATCAAAACGAGACCTGCTAAAGATAAATGTGACCCTAAAGCATGGGACCTTGGCACCATCACGTCGGACCCGAACACGACTGCCTACGCACTCCATCCTTGCATCGTGCTTCCCAAGGTGAAGGAGGATAAACCTGGATTCACCCCTCCGTATTGGTTTGTACAAGAAGCTGGGGAAGGCCAGAAGGGCAACATGGAGCTATTCTTGGAATCAATTCCGATTAGTACACCGAACGAGAAGGCTGAGGTAAAGGTGCCCGTGCTCAGGAACGCCGTCAGCCTCAAGACTGGAGATGAGCTGTTGATGGTGAAGCAGAAAAAGAAGCAGCAGGGACCGCCCGTGAAAAAGCCCAAGATCAACTGATTGGCATGTTCACGCATCGTCTTAAGGCCAGGCTGTTGAATGACCTGCAGGTTTCACTGCAGTTCGCCCCCCCTGCGATCGGGCTCTGACGTGCACGTCGGGTTGAGGTGGGCTGAGGAGGTGGAGGAAAACACACAGAGGAGGATGGGGTCATGCATGTCGGAACGCAATTGCCCGAGTCGTGTCTCTCGCTTTCTTTGCCAAGCGTGTGCAAACGCGCCTGCGCCAGGATCAGATATCATTTTTTTTGCGCGTGCGATGCCCCGTTGATGCAGCCAGCCATGATAATATTCTGCACTCGAGAGGTGTTGGCGCAGAAGCAAGGCACCGAGGGGAAGCGTGCGCACTTTGATTCACGTGTAGTGAGTTGCACTTGCTTACGGTCAGCGCTGTCGGGCAAAGTTGTTCGACGGTGAGTTTCGTCAACCGTCGTGGGAGATGATGCGTTGGCCAGTCTGTGCTCATAATCCTGGCTCTGTCCCTCTTCCTCCTCCTCCTCCTCCTCCTCCTCCTTCCTCCCCCTCCCTCCTCATCATCCCTCGTTCCCCTTCTGCAGTCGGCGTTGGCTCCAAATCGTGAACGTGCGGAATCGAAGCTGTGCTGTGCAATGCTATGGTTTACTCTAGCGTCGAGGGGGGACAGGCGTGGAACCAAACCCCATGAGGGGGGACAGGCGTGGAACCACGGGAGGGGGGACAGACGTGCAACGGGGCCCCATTCGGGAGGGTAGACGGGCGTGCAACCAGCCCCCCCCTGAGGCTGCGGTGCCATGGAATGACATGCTATACTCTGCAATACCAGGTCATGCTGTTGCGAAGCATGCGAGGCAAACGGTATGAACTCAAATAGATAAGCTGGCATGAGTAAGGTATGATGTGCCATGCAATGCATATATGCTATACTCTGCAATGTCATGCCATGCTGTTGCGAAGCATACAAGGCAAACGGTATAATCTCAAACAGATAAGCTGGCACTGGTAAGCTAAGCTGTGCGATGCAATGATATGACTATGCTCCTCCAGAAGGCCCACTGCCCGCGGGCAGTCATTGCCCGTCAGTGCAATGCAGCCAGTGCGCGTGTCTTTCAGCATCAACACCGTAGCTTTTCTTGGGCTCGAATGCGCGACTTCAGTTCACCCTTACCCGATCGGCCACATTCGCACGATGGCCCGCATCAAAGTGGAGAAACGTGCAACTGTGGACATCAGCGGTTCGTTGGAAGACGGCTTCCCTTGGACAGGTGTCGTTGTGCGCCCTGTTGGCGGCGTGGACTTCATCGCGCTCAGGAAGGATGACCGATGCTTGACGAAGTGGCTCACCCAGAAAAGGACCTACTCGACTCAGGTGACTGCGTTGATAAAGTTCCTCACTGACATCCAGAAGAAGGCGTCGTCGGACGCATTGGGCCATGACGGCGGCTTGGAAAGAATCAAGACGACCTACCGCAACAGGAAGGAGAAGCTCGCGCTCAAGGCATTGTCCGAGGGCAGTGAGGTGACCACTGTGGACGTCGAGCTGCCCAGCTTTGATGACGGCGAGCCCGTCGCTGTCGTGCGCACCACAATGCCGCTGGACGTTAGCCCTAGGCACGCCATGGTGGCGCCTGACCCCAAGGTCCTCGAGTACGTCTGCAGGAAGTTCCACACCCTGACACCCAAGGTCGCGAAGGCTCGCGCCGAGTTCCCGCCAGTGGAGTTGGGGGACGGCAGCACTGCATACTATCATAAGCACAAGAAGGCGAGGGTCCAGAGGGTCAAGGGGGGCGACGGGAAATATCACTCTCACAAGATCCAGCATTCGACGAGTGACACTGACGTTGGCAACGTAGGCGACGCTGGTGTTAGCGATGCAGGCACTGGTAGCAGCGCCGACGAGGCCGAAGCTTGCGCCTCGGACGCTTCCAGTCGGACCGAGTAGAGTGACACATGCGTGGTCACATGCATTCGAGCAGCACGGCCCGAGTGGGGAGTCGGGCGGTTGCGCGTCGGGGAGGGCATCGCGCGGAACACCGTGCGGTGCATCGATATACAATATCGTAGCGGAGCATACCGCAACAGATGAGCGCAGGAAAAAAACCATCATCATCATCACCATCACCATCATCAACATCATAATCATTATCACCATCATCAGCATCATCAGCATCAGCATCATCATCAGCATTACCATGATCACCACCACAACTGCGGTAAAACACCTCCAACAGTACGGATGGGGAAGAGGGGTAGGAGGAGGAGGGGGAGGAGGAGGAGGAGGAGGAGGAGGAGGAGGAGGAGGAAGAGGAGGAGGAGGAGGAGGAGTGGGAGGAGGAGGAGGAGGATGAGGCGGATGGCGGGGGAGGAAGGGGGGATGAGCAGGAGGAGGGAGGAGGGACGGGGGGGAGGGGGGAGGTGGGAGGGGGAGAGGGGAGGGGGAGAAGGGGGAGGAGGAGAATGCAAACCACTTCAAAAAGAGTGAGGAGGGAGGATGGAGGAGGGGGGAGGGGGAATGAGGAGAAGGCAAAACAACTTGGGGGAGGGTGAAGATGAGGAAGATGAGGAGGATGATACGGAAGAAATAAAGAGTAGGAGGAGGGTGAGAATGAAGTTTTTCTGTGCGAAGATCAACTGGCGAATGCACCTGGCCGCGCAACACTTTCAACCGCCAATTCTCAAATCGAAATTGGCGGTTGACCGAAATCAACCGCCAATTCTCAAATCGAAATTGGCGGTTGATTTCGGTCAACCGCCAATTCTCAAATCGAAATTGGCGGTTGAAACCCTCTGCGATGCGTTTGAGGTCTCGGTGTGGTTTGGCAATGGATTTGGAAGGCGTTGTCAAGTCAAGTTGGCCCGAATTTCCGTCTTCGTCAGTAGCCATTTGGGCTCAACCCGCACTCAGCCTTCAGCCCCCGTTCACGACCCAGCACACTGTTTTGAGGATGGCGAGCATCGCGAGGGTGATATCAGAGATCCAAGGGTCTGCTGGCGTCATGGAGGCTCGCTCCAAGGTCGCGCACGATCAAGCTGATCTCGATCGTTTGTCCGAGTCGTTGACGGCCAGTCTCTGCGCAATGGTCAGGAACATCAACGAGCATGTAATGAGTGAGTCAGCTTCGGCCATGATGAACGCCGTGGGGGCGTCGCGTTTCTCCGACAGCCAGAAGGCAGTGATGATGGCGAGTATCCAAGATAAGTTGATGAACGGCAGTCGGTCCGCGCAGCTGGCAGGCCACGACAAGCAGGCATTCGCCACGCCAACCTCGTGCATGCAGTTCTTCACCCAGCAGGATTGGAACATCATTGCCAACCCCAACGTGCACTGGACCTCGGACTTGAAGATGACTGCTGTGGCGCAGCGCTTGGTCAAAGGCGGGTTCTACAAGCCATGCGAGAAGGCTGCGGCAGACTTGGTGGCAATGCTGGCGGCGGCAGTTGACCCCCCCGACGCGACCAAGGATGCGCTGTACCGCCACGTCGACCTGATCAAGACCGTGTTCAAGCGCGTTGCCGTGGAGATGCCGATGCAACACACGGTCACACCTCTCAGCTTCTACCCCAGCGTGGCGGCCATGCCCGACAACGTGCGGAATGCGATGTACACCGAGGATGACCCGCCGATCACTCGCCTCCTTGACTCGTGGCAGAAGTTCAGGAAGGACACAAGCTGCAGGAGCTCAAACCTTCAGGTCAGGGACGTGGTTAACCCTACGAGGCCATCCCGTAGGAAAGAAGTAGACCATCGCAGCATGGTTCCTGTCGCTGGTGCGCCTCAATACGGGCATGGTCGTGGCGTGATCAATCTCGGTGACTTGTCTAGTGTCGGCGGTGGTCGCGTCGATCGCCCCCCTCGCCAGGGCATCGACGTGGCTGGCTACCTCCAGGCCGCCGCTAGCCTCGGCCTCAATCCGATGCAGTCTATCCAGCTTGGGATTGCAGCAGGCGTTGTGGATGGCAGCGGCGCTGAAAGCAACGCCAGTTGGCTCTCATTTGGGGCAGGCGCTGCTGCGCCAAGCACGGCGTCAGCGTCCCGAGATGGTCAGGTGCCACCAGGCGGCCTTGAGCACCAGGCGGCGCCGCCTGCCTCGGCCCCCAAGCCAGCTGCCCTCGAGGACGCGCCTCCGACAGGGCCCAACGTCAAGAGCGTGCTGGACGAGATCGGCGCGAAGCCTCCCGACACTGGCAACGCGCCCATGGAGGTGGACGAAGTGGAGGCTGAGCACAAGGCGCTGTTCGAGAAGGCCAAGCAGAAGAGGAAGGATGATAAGGATGCCGAGGATGACGACGATAGCCCTCCCAAGAAGAGACCCGCGGCGGCCGTCCCGAAGAAGGTTGCCACAGCGAGCGTGGCTGCCATGAAGAAGCCCGCTGCCAGCCCGAAGAATGCGGTCAAGCCGTGCATGCCTGGTCCTGGCGTCGGTGTCGAGTACCGCGGAGGGAAGATCCTTGCTTCGGAGTCGAAGCAGGGCTGGAGGGTGTGGCCTAACAAGGCGGAGGTCGGACACGAGAAGACTGTGAAGTTCGGGGGCAGCAAGAAGGCCAGCTTCGCCAAGGCGATTGAGCTCATTGATTCGTTTTGAAGCGGCAGCGTCGGCTAAGTGCGAAGCTGCGTGCCAGTGTTGTGGGCGTTCTGGCACAGTGCATTCAGGTAGAATGTGTTTGTTGGTGCATCGGTATACAAGATCGTAGCGGAGCATGCCGCAACAGTTGAGCGCAGGAAAAACCATCATCATCACCACCACCATCATCAACATCACCATCATCATTATCATCATCATCAACATCATCATCATCAGCATCATCAACATGACCATACTCATCACCAAGACTGCGGTAAAACACCTCCAACAGTACGGATGCGGAGGAGGGGCAGGAGGAGGAGGGGTAGTAGGAGGAGGAGGAGGCGGAGGAGGAGGAGGATGAGAAGGATGAGGCGGAGGGCGGAGGAGGAAGGGGAGGATGTGCAGGAGGAGGGAGGAGGGACGCGGGGGGGGGGGAGGATGGGGGGAGGGGAAGGAGGCATGCCTCCTTCTCCGCAGTCGTCGTCGTCGTCGTCGTCGTCGTCGTCGTCGTCGTCGTCGTCGTTATCGTCGTCGTCGGTCGTCGTCGTCGACTTCGTCGTCATCGTCGCCGTCTCCCTCGCCGTCGTCATCGTCGTCTATGTCGTCGTCGTCGTCGTCGTCGGTCGTCGTCGTCGTCGACTTCGTCGTCGTTGTCGACGTCGTCGTCGACGTCGTCGTCGACGTCGTCGACGTCGTCGCCGTGGCGGGCGTCGTCGTCGTTGCCGCCGCCGCGACCGTCCCCCCGCCGCGGCCAACCCCCGCCGCGACTGCGGACGGCAACACCGCCCAGGCGGGCGCGTGCCCCGCGTGGGCGGGGGAAGGGAGGATGAGGAGGAGAAGGAGGAGGGAGGGGGGAGAAGGGAGCAGGAGGAGGGAGGAGCCCTGGGGGAGGAGACAAGATGAGGCAGGAGGAGACAAGAGGAGGTGTAGGAGGAGGAGGGGGGGAGGAGGAAACGGATGTGATGTCTAACCCGCCTTAGAGGAGGAGCAGGGACCCCCAAACGACAAGGATGAAGCAAACACACGCTCCAAAAAGCTTGGCTGGGGGAGGTGAGTCGAGGAGGAGAAAGAAGATGGGGGGTATAGCATATGTGCGTGCGTGGCTTTGGATTGGCCTTATCTCGGTGAGCGTTGTCCCGTATGTGGTGCGATTGAGTTATGTAGAGCAAGCTGTGAGGCGGTGCGATCGATGTGGGGCAATCTATGCTCCGCAATCGGTGGTGTGAGCTATGTGGAGAAGTGAACTAAGCCCACCATGACCCTAATTGATTCGAGTCAGAATAACTACGTGGTGCAATATACCAGGTACGTGCTATGTGGTGCAATCTATGTGGTGTAAGCTAGGTGGTCCTAGGCAGTACAAAGCAATGCAGGGTGCACTATGCTATGCGATGCAATACTACGCTACGCTATGAAATGCTATGCTGCGTTATGGAACTGCTATTTTGAACAGGGCGGTGGTCACGCACTGGGTCCATAGCCATTTGGCTCAGCCATGTTGCAGTCAGTGAAGTACCGCAAATTGAACGATTTCAGAAACAGTATCCCACATGCTAGCCAGAATGCACTTGCAGCGATTTGTGCAAAGCTCAAGAAAGGCGAGTTGGATGATGTTTGCACCGACACCAAAGCGATAAGAGCTGCCAGGGACATGAACGCATATCAGATGACTCCGTTCGGACAGGTGTGTGTGGATGTTTCCTTACAAGATAAGCAGGGTGGTATAGTTCGAGTGCCAATCGCAAGCCCAATACCATATATCTATGCTGCGTCAAAGCTTCAAATGTTCGGCAAACTTGTGCTTGATACGTTCAGGCGGGACCCGTGTAGTAGCGAACACCCTTGGCAGCTAGTGGTATACGCAGATGAAGCGAAACCAGGGAACTCTTTAAAACAACACAATAAGCGTGCAATGCAATGCTGCTACCTATCGTTTTTGAACTTCGGACCTGCAGCATTGTGTAAAGAAGATTTTTGGTTATGTGTTGCAGCCGCTCTATCAACAGACATCAATGCATGCGAGGCAGGTATGTCGCAATTAATGGGTCATGTGTTGAGATTGTGTTTCGGTGAGTCTGGGTTCGACTTAAGTATTTCGGGTGCAACTCTTGATCTACCGAACGGTCAAACCATTCGATTATTTGCAACTTTGTCCTGTGTGCTGGGGGACGAGTCAGCCCTTCATTCTTTGTGGCAATGCAAGGGATCAGGGGGCGTGGTGCCGTGCGTTCAATGTTTTAACATCATAAACAAGAACGCCACTGTTGCAGAGGCAATCACCCCTGGTGGGATCTTGAAAGACTTCACGGAAGTATCGTCTATCGACCAATGCGTGCTTCAGACCAGGGAGCGGATTCTTCACATTGTCGATGAGCTTAAAAACACCAAGGCCACAATGAAAAAGGGCAAATGGCAGCAACGAGAAAAGATGCTTGGTTGGAACCACACGGAATACAACATGTTACATGACGCGCGGCTTCGGCCGTTGTTGGATCCTACAGTCCAGAACTGTTTCGATTGGGTGCACAACATCCTTCAAGGCATATTTCAAGTAACTGTGTTCAAACTCTTGTTTGAGTTGAAAGGGTCAGGCATTACGGCGGCTCATATTTTCAGCTGGGTTGGGAAATGCAGATGGCCAAAACGAATCTCGAGCTCCAGCGTCACTGGAGTCGACATGTTTTCCCCTAAGAGGACGGAAAGCTCGTGGAAAGCATGCAGTTGGAAGTGCTCTAACGGCGAAGCGCTTTCGATGGCCCCCGTGCTGGCGCACTACTGTAGAACTGTCGTGATGCCGACTGGGTTGCACAATGGAGCTTGTCTTACTTTCATCGCGCTTGCGAGCCTCATCCAAATGTTGTGGTATGGGCCGAAGCTTAATATCCAAGCCAAGGATGTCAGTGCCGCCACAACTACATTCTTTGAGAAGTTTACGGCGAATTTCGGGGTAGATGGTATGCTATGGAAGATGCATGGTATTTTACACCACCCGCAATATATATGCAGGTGGGGCTTTTCACCGCACACATTCCCTCTGGAAAGAAAACATAAGCAGGTCCTGCAATTTGGTGAGGATTTCGACAAAGATTGCAGGCGAGTTTTGAACGAAGTGATATCTCAGAGCATTTCAAGATTGGATTCCTCCCCATGGCTTGATTTGGACGTTGGTCTTGTGGGTGCCAAGCCATCTCCAAAAAGGGTGCTTGCTCAGCAGGTTGAGGCGTTTGGCCCCAACGTTGAGCATCTGTGCGCACGCCGCGCTAAGTTCAGCGCGTTCGATTCCGCAGCCATCGGGGACACTGTTGCAATCAAGGGTGCGTCTGGATGGAGTGTTGGTACGATTGTACTTTGGGGCAGCAGCGCTGGTATTGCGTATTGCACGGTGCAAATGTTTAGGTGTGTTGAGCGGCACGCGTGGTATTCTATTTGGACAATCCAGGGTGCGCCATCTCTTGTCGCCCTGGAGGATCTCATTGATGTGTGCATTGTGCGGGGGTCTGATCACAACTTGTGCGTGTTGCATCCACTGTCGCTGGTCGGATGATACGTGTTGCGCCGAATGTGCGCCTTGCCAGAAACACAATGTGCCCACGGCGGTGCGCTAGCTCTGGGAGGGGAGGGAAGAGGAGGGACGGGGGAGGGAAAGACGGAGGAGGAGGAGGAGGAGGAAGCGGACGAGGAGGACAGAAAAGGAGGAGGAAGAGGAGGAGGACGACGACTACGACGACGAGGAAGAAGGGGGGAGGAGGGGGGGGGGTCATCTCCCTCCTCGTCCTCGTCCTCCCGATCCTCCTCCTCCTCCCCCTTTTCATTTTTTTGCTTGTCGGGATCGCGCGTTTCAGTCGCTGACGCGGGCCACATTCCCTGAGCCACTCCAGGTATTTCACATGTTTCGTGGTCCTGGGTTTGAGAAAACCAACGTTCGTATGCTGGCGTTGCCCTGTCAAGGGCGCAGAAATACAAAGTCCAATGTTGATATTTCTTGGTCTGGGGCGTGTGGTTTATTGTATTTCCAGGGATGGCTAACTTGGTTAGCCGATGTTACTAACTCAGGTTATTGAAGTTGCTAACTTTGCGACTTGGGATTGCTAACCTCAGGAATATGCTTGCTAACTCTTACAAAGTCGTTATGCGGAGCTTTGTAACACGTGCTATCTGTTTGCGTTGACAAAGGATGCAAGTGTTACTACATAGCTTAACAACGACTTACCAAGCACTCACAAGTAGCATAGCACCTGGTATCGCTTGCAATGTTTACCAACACCGCTCCCCTGCCAAGTATTCCAGGCGAAGACGCTATTCCCGGCGAAGACGCTATTCCCGGCGAAGACGCTATTCCCGGCGAAGACGCTATTCCCGGCGCAGACGCTATTCCCGGCGAAGACGCTATTCCCGGCGAAGACGCTATTCCCGGCGAAGACGCTATTCCCGGCGCAGACGCTATTCCCGGCGCAGACGCTATTCCGGGCGCAGACGCTATTTCTGCCGCGGACAGGCCCATTGGGGGCTCCCCGAAGGCCCCGAAGGCTCCGTCTGCGGCGGGGGGGTCGTTTGGCATGGTGTCGGGCCCATGGGCGCTTCTCGCCGGAGGTCCCGTTTGGCATGGTGTCGTGCCCACGAGCGCCTTCCCCGGAGGTCCCGTTTGGCATGGTGTCACGCACCGAAAACCTGGTCTCGGGAGGTCCCGTTTGGGATGGTGTCGGGCCCAGGGGCGCTTCTGGCCGGTGGTCCCGTTTGGCATGGTGTCGGGCCCATGGGCGCCTCTCCCCGAGGTTTGGCATGGTGTCATGGGTCACGCCCCGAAAATTTGGTCCCGGGAGGTCCTGTTTGGCATGGTGTCGGGCCTTCGAAAACCCGCCCCTGGAGGTCCCGTTTGGCATGGTGTCGGGCCCCGTCCGCGGCGGATGGTCTCCCGTGGGGAATCGGGGCCAGATTCTCCACGGGAGACCCCCCGCCGCGGACAGGGTCTGTCGGGCATATTTTAGTGATTTTCAATAGTTTTTTTGTTGTATTGGGCATATTTTAGTGATTTTCAGTGTTTTTTTTTGTGATTTGGTGGATATTTTAAATGATTTCCATAGATTTTTAGTGATTTTGGGCATATTTTAGTGATTTTTTGTGTTTTTTTTGTGATTTTGGGTATATTTTAATGATTTCCCGTGTTTTTTTGTAGTTTCGGCCCGCCGCGGACAGGGTCCGTCGGGGGGCTCCCCGAGAGCTCCGTCCGCGGCAGGTGGTCTCCCGTGGGGAATCTGGGCCAGATTCTCCATGGGAGAGCCTCCGCCGCGGACAGGGCCCGTTGGGGGTCTCCCCGAGGGCCCCGTCCGCGGCGGATGGTCTCCCGTGGGGAATCGGGGCCAGATTCTCGACGGGAGACCCACCGCCGCGGACAGGGTCAGTCGGGCATATTTTAATGATTTTCAATAGTTTTTTTGTTGTTTTGGGCATATTTTAGTGATTTTCCATGTTTTTTTTGTTGCGATTTGGGGGATAGTTTAATGATTTCCATAGTTTTTTTTTAATGATTTTGGGTATATTTTAGTGATTTTCAATGTTTTTTGTGATTTTGGCCATATTTGTTTGATTTCCAGTGTTCCTTTGTAGTTTCGGGTAGTAATGGTCCCGGGAGGTCCCGTTTGGCATGGTGTCGGGGCTTCGAAAACCCGCCCCGGGAGGTTCTGTTTGGCATGGTGTCACGGGTCACGCCCCGAAAATTTGGTTCCGGGAGGTCCCGTTTGGCATGGTGTCGGGCCCCCTAGACCCCCCCCGAGAGTTTCCGTTTGGTATGGTGTTGGGCCTTCGAAAACCCGCCCCGGGAGGTTCCGTTTGGCATGGTGTCGGGCCTTCGGAAACCCGCCCCGAGAGGTTCCGTTTGGCATGGTGTGACGGGTCACGCCCCGAAAATTTAGTCCCGGGAGGTCCCGTTTGGCATGGTGTCGGGCCTTCGAAAACCCGCCCCGGGAGGTCCCGTTTGGCATGGTGTCGGGCCTTCGAAAACCCGCCCCCGGAGGTTCCGTTTGGCATGGTGTGACGGGTCACGCCCCGAAAATTTGGTTCCGGGAGATCCCGTTTGGCATGGTGTCGGGCCCCCTAGACCCGCCCCGGGAGATTCCGTTTGGCATGGTGTCGGGCCTTCGAAATCCGCCCCAGGAGGTTCCGTTTGGCATGGTGTCACGGGTCACGCCCCGAAAATTTGGTCCCGGGAGGTCCTGTTTGGCATGGTGTCGGGCCTTCGAAAACCCGCCCAGGGAGGTCCCGTTTGGTATGGTGTCGGGCCCCGTCCGCGGCGGATGGTCTCCCGTGGGGAATCGGGGCCAGATTCTCCACGGGAGACCCCCCGCCGCGGACAGGGTCCGTCGGGCATATTTTAATGATTTTCAGTGTTTTTTGTTGTTTTGGGCATATTTTAGTGATTTTCAATGTTTTGTTTGTGCAATTTGGGAGTATTTTAATGATTTCCATAGTTTTTTTGTGATTTTGGGCATCTTTTAGTGATTTTCATTGTTTGTTTTTTGTGATATTGGGTATATTTTAATGATTTCAACTGTTTTTTTGTAGTTTCGGCCCGCCGAGGACAGGGGCTCGCCGAGAGCTCCGTCCGCGGCGGATGGTCTCCCGTGGGGAATCTGGGCCAGATTCTCCATGGGAGAGCCTCCGCCGCGGACAGGGCCCGTTGGGGGGCTCTCCGAGGGCCCCGTCCGCGGCGGATGGTCTTCCGTGGGGAATCGGGGCCAGATTCTCCACGGGAGACCCCCCGCCGCGGACAGGGTCCGTCAGGCATATTTAAATGATTTTCAGTGTTTTTTTTTTGTTGTTTTGGGCATATTTTAATGATTTTCAGTTGTTTTTTTTTTTTTTTCTGTGATTTGGGAGATATTTTAATGATTTCCATAGTTTTTTAGCGATTTTGGGTATATTTTAGTGATTTTCAGTGTTTTGTTTTGTGATTTTGGCTATATTTTTTTGATTTCCAGTGTTCCTTTGTAGTTTCGGGTAGTAATGGTCCCGGGAGGTCCCGTTTGGCATGGTGTCGGGGCTTCGAAAACCCGCCCCGGGAGGTTCTGTTTGGCATGGTGTCACGGGTCACGCCTCGAAAATTTGGTTCCGGGAGGTCCCGTTTGGCATGGTGTCGGGCCCCCTAGACCCGCCCCCGGAGTTTCCGTTTGGTATGGTGTTGGGCCTTCGAAAACCCGCCCCGGGAGGTTCCGTTTGGCATGGTGTCGGGCCTTCGAAAACCCGCCCCGAGAGGTTCCGTTTGGCATGGTGTCACGGGTCACGCCCCGAAAATTTGGTTCCGGGAGGTCCCGTTTGGCATGGTGTCGGGCCTTCGAAAACCCGCCCCGGAAGTTCCCGTTTGGCATGGTGTCGGGGCTTCGAAAACCCGCCCCGGGAGGTTCCGTTTGGCATGGTGTCACGGGTCACGCCCCGAAAATTTGGTTCCGGGAGATCCCGTTTGGCATGGTGTCGGGCCCCCTAGACCCGCTCCGGGAGGTTCCGTTTGGCATGGTGTCGGGCCTTCGAAAACCTGTCCCGGGAGGTTCCGTTTGGCACGGTGTCACGGGTCACGCACCGAAAATTTGGCCCCGGGAGCTCCCGTTTGGCATGGTGTCGGGCCTTCGAAAAGCCGCCCCGGGAGGTCCCGTTTCGCATGGTGTCGGGCCCCGTCCGCGGCAGATGGTCCCCCGTGGGGAATCGGGGCCAGATTCTCCACGGGAGACCCCCTCCGCGGACGGTTCCGTCGGGCGGTATAATCGGCCCCCGGGCGTTATACGGCCCCGCCATTGGGTTCCCGCAGGCGGGCGGTGATTTTGGGTATATGTTAGCGATTTTCAGTGATTTGTTTTAGGTTTAGGTTTAGGTTTAGGTTTAGGTTTAGGTTTAGGTTTAGGTTTAGGTTTAGGTTTAGGTTTAGGTTTAGGTTTAGGTTTAGGTTTAGGTTTAGGTTTAGGTTTAGGTTCAGGTTCAGGTTCAGGTTCAGGTTCAGGTTCAGGTTCAGGTTCAGGTTCAGGTTCAGGTTCAGGTTCAGGTTCAGGTTCAGGTTCAGGTTCAGGTTCAGGTTCAGGTTAAGGTTCAGGTTTAGGTTTAGGTTTAGGTTTAGGTTTAGGTTTAGGTTTAGGTTTAGGTTCAGGTTCAGGTTCAGGTTCAGGTTCAGGTTCAGGTTCAGGTTCAGGTTCAGGTTCAGGTTCAGGTTTAGGTTTAGGTTTAGGTTTAGGTTTAGGTTTAGGTTTAGGTTTAGGTTTAGGATTTGGGGGATATTTTAATGATTTCCATAGTTTTTAAGTGATTTTGGGCATATTTTAGTGATTTTCAGTGTTTTTTGTGATTTTATACGCCCCGAGATGTTATACGCCCCCCGATGTTATAACATTTACGGTCCCGAGATGTTATAACATTTACGGCCCCGATTTTATACGCCCCGAGATGTTATACGCCCCGAGATGTTATAACATTTACGGCCCCCCCGAGATGTTATAACATTCACGGCCCCCCCGAGATGTTATAACATTTACGGCCCCCCCGAGCGGTATACGGCCCCCGGGCGGTATACGGCCCCCGGGCGGTGATTTTGGGCATATTTTACTGATTTTCAGTGTTTTTTTGAGATTCTATACGCCCCGAGATGTTATACGCCCCCCGATGTTATAACATTTACGGCCCCGATTTTATACGCCCCGAGATGTTATAACATTTACGGCCCCCCCGAGATGTTATACAGCGGCGCATGTCGAGAGGATGGTATACATTTACGGGCCCCCCGAGCGGTATAAATACGGCCCCCGGGCCGGTATCCGGCCCCGGGGGGTGATTTTTGGGTATATTTTAGTGATTTTCAATGTTTTTTTTGGTGATTTTGGCAATATTTTTGATGATTTTCTTTAGTATTTTTTTTTGCAGTTTTGGGTAGTAATGGTCCCGGGAGGTCCCGTTTGGCATGGTGTCGGGCCTTCGAAAACCCGCCCCGGGAGGTCCCGTTTGGCATGGTGTCGGGCCCCGTCCGCGGCGGATGGTCTCCCGTGGGGAATCGAGGCCAGGTTTTCCACGGGAGACCCCCCGCCGCGGACAGGGTCCGTCGGGCGGTATACGGCCCCCGGGCGGTATACGGCTTCCGGGCGGTATACGGCCCCCGGGCGGTATACGGCCCCCGGGTGGTGATTTTGGGTATATTTCTAATGATTTTCAATGTTTTTTTGTGATTTTGGCCATATTTTAATGATTTCTAGTGTTTTTTTGCAGTTTTGGGTAGTAATGGTCCCGGGAGGTCCCGTTTGGCATGGTGTCGG
>CAUYUJ010017061.1:163708-191813 GCA_963575745.1 Prorocentrum cordatum | reverse complement strand
GATTCTCCATGGGAGAGCCTCCGCCGCGGACAGGGCCCGTTGGGGGGCTCCCCGAGGGTCCCGTCCGCGGCGGATGGTCTCCCGTGGGGAGTCGGGGCCAGATTCTCCACGGGAGACCCCCCGCCGCGGACAGGGTCCGTCGGGCATATTTTAATGATTTTCAGTTTTTTTTTTTTGGAGATATTTTAATGATTTTCCGTGTTTTTTTTTTGCAGTTTTGGTAGTAATGGTCCCGGGAGGTCCCGTTTGGCATGGTGTCGGGCCCCGTCCGCGGCGGAGGGTCTCCCGTGGGGAATCGGGGCCAGATTCTCCACGGGAGACCCCCCGCCGCGGACAGGGTCCGTCGGGCGGTATACGGCCCCCGGGCGGTATACGGCCCCCGGGCGGTATACGGCCCCCGGGCGGTATACGGCCCCCGGGCGGTGATTTTTTGCATATTTTAGTGATTTTCATTGTTTCTTTTTGTGATTTTGGCCATAGTTTAATGATTTCTAGTGTTTTTTTGCAGTTTTGGGTAGTAATGGTCCCGGGAGGTCCCGTTTGGCATGGTGTCGGGCCCCGTCCGCGGCGGATGGTCTCCCGTGGGGAATCGAGGCCAGATTCTCCACGGGAGACCCCCCGCCGCGGACAGGGTCGTCGAGCGGTATTAAAGGCCCCGGGCGGTATAGGCCCCCGGCGGTGATACGGCCCCGGGCGGTGATTTTGTGCATATTGGTGATTTTCGTGTTTTTTGGTTTAGGGTTTAGGTTAGGTTGTTGTTTAGGTATTAGGTTCACGTTCAGGTTCAGGTTAGATTTAGGTGTAGGTTTAGGTTTAGGTTGAGGTTTAGGTTTAGGTTAGGTTTTAGGGTTTAGGTTAGGGTTTAGGTTGTAGGTCTTAGGTTTAGGTTCAGTTTCAGGTTTCAGGTTCAGTTTAAGGTCAGGTTCAGGTGCAGGTGCAGTTTGGGGATAAGGTTACGGTTCAGGTTCAGGTTCAGGTTCAGGATCAGGTTTAGGTTCACGTTCAGGTTTAGGTTTAGGTTTAGGTTTAGGTTTAGGTTTAGGTTTAGGTTTAGGTTTAGGTTTAGGTTTAGGTTAAGGTTCAGGTTCAGGTTCAGGTTCAGGTTCAGGTTCAGGTTCAGGTTCAGGTTCAGGTTCAGGTTCAGGTTCAGGTTCAGGTTTAGGTTTAGGTTTAGGTTTAGGTTTGGTTCAGGTTCAGCTTCAGCTTCAGCTTCAGCTTCAGCTTCAGCTTCAGCTTCAGCTTCAGCTTCAGCTTCAGCTTCAGCTTCAGGTTTAGGTTTAGGTTTAGGTTTAGGTTTAGGTTCAGGTTTAGGTTCAGGTTCAGGTTCAGGTTCAGGTTCAGGTTCAGGTTTAGGTTCAGGTTCAGGTTTAGGTTTAGGTTTAGGTTTAGGTTTAGGTTTAGGATTTGGAGGATATTTTAATGATTTCCATAGTTGTTAAGTGATTTTGGGCATATTTTAGTGATTTTCAGTGTTTTTTTGTGATTTTATACGCCCCGAGATGTTATACGCCCCCCGATGTTATAACATTTACGGCCCCGAGATGTTATAACATTTACGGCCCCGATTTTATACGCCCCGAGTTGTTTTACGCCCGAATGTTATAAATTTAGGCCCCCCCGAGATGTTATAACATTTACGGCCCGCCCGAGATGTTATAACATTTACGGCCCCCCCGAGCGGTATACGGCCCCCGGGCGGCATACGGCCCCCGGGCGGTGATTTTGGGTATATTTTAGCGATGTTCAGTGTTTTTTGTGATTTTATACGCCCCGAGATGTTATACGCCCCCCGATGTTATAACATTTACGGCCCCGATGTTATACGCCCCGAGATGTTATACGCCCCGCGATGTTATAAACATGTACGGCTCCCCCGAGATGTTATAACATTTACGGCACACCCCGAGATGTTCGAGTTGTTATATACATTTACGGCCCCCCCGAGCGGTATACGGCCCCCGGGCGGTATATTTGGCCAGTATTTTAATGTTTTTTTGTCAGTGTTTTTTTGCAAGTCCTGGTAGCAACCCGCCCCGGAAGGTACCGTTTGGCATGGTGTCGGGCTTCGAAAACCCGCCCTTCGAAAACCCCGCCCGGGAGGTCCCGTTTGGCATGGGTCGGGCCCGTCCGCGGCGGAATGGTCTCCCGTGGGGAATCGGGGCCAGATTCTCCACGGGGACCCCCGCCGCGGGACAGGTTCCGTCGGGCGGTATACGGCCCCCGGGGGGTATACGGCCCCCGGGCGGTATACGGCCCCAGGGCAGTATACGGGCCCCAGGGTGGTGATTTGGGCATTATTTTAGTGATTTCAGTGTTTTTGTTTGTGATTTTGGCCATATTTTAATGATTTCTAGTGTTTTTTTGCAGTTTTGGGTAGTAATGGTCCCGGGAGGTCCCGTTTGGCATGGTGTCGGGCCTTCGAAAACCCGCCCCGGGAGGTCCCGAGATTCTCCATGATACGGCCCCCGGGCGGTTTACGGCCCCCGGGCGGTGATTTTGGGCATATTTTAGTGATTTTCAGTATTTTTGTTTTTGTGATTTTGGCCATAGTTTAATGATTTCTAGTGTTTTTTGCAGTTTTGGGTAGTAATGGTCCCGGGAGGTCCCGTTTGGCATGGTGTCGGGCCCCGTCCGCGGCGGATGGTCTCCCGTGGGGAATCGGGGCCAGCTTCTCAACGGGAGACCCCCCGCCGCGGACAGGGTCCGTCGGGCGGTATACGGCCCCCGGGCGGTATACGGCCCCCGGGCGGTATACGGCCCCCGGGCGGTGATTTTGGGTATAGTTTAGTGATTTTCAGCGTTTTTGTTTTAGGTTTAGGTTTAGGTTTAGGTTTAGGTTTAGGTTTAGGTTTAGGTTTAGGTTCAGGTTCAGGTTCAGGTTCAGGTTTAGGTTTAGGCTTAGGTTTAGGTTTAGGTTTAGGTTTAGGTTTAGGTTTAGGTTTAGGTTTAGGTTTAGGTTCAGGTTCAGGTTCAGGTTCAGGTTCAGGTTCAGGTTCAGGTTCAGGTTCAGGTTCAGGTTCAGGTTCAGGTTCAGGTTCAGGTTCAGGTTCAGGTTCAGGTTCAGGTTCAGGTTCAGGTTTAGGTTTAGGTTTAGGTTTAGGTTTAGGTTCAGGTTCAGGTTCAGGTTCAGGTTCAGGTTCAGGTTCAGGTTCAGGTTCAGGTTCAGGTTCAGGTTCAGGTTCAGGTTCAGGTTTAGGTTTAGGTTTAGGTTTAGGTTTAGGTTCAGGTTCAGGTTCAGGTTCAGGTTCAGGTTCAGGTTCAGGTTCAGGTTCAGGTTTAGGTTTAGGTTTAGGTTTAGGTTTAGGTTTAGGTTTAGGTTTAGGTTTAGGTTTAGGTTTAGGTTTAGGTTTAGGTTTAGGTTTAGGTTTAGGTTTAGGTTTAGGTTTAGGTCAGGTTCAGGTTCAGGTTCAGGTTCAGGTTTAGGTTTAGGTTTAGGTTTAGGTTTAGGTTTAGGTTTAGGTTTAGGATTTGGGGGATATTTTAATGATTTCCATAGTTTTTTAATGATTTGGGGCATATTTTAGTGATTTTCAGTGTTTTTTGTGATTTTATACGCCCCGAGATGTTATACGCCCCCCGATGTTCTAACATTTACGGCCCCGAGATGTTATAACATTTACGGCCCCGATTTTATACGCCCCGAGATGTTATTATAACATTTACGGCCCCCCCGAGATGTTATAACATTTACGGCCCCCGGGCGGTATACGGCCCCCGGGCGGTGATTTTGGGTATATTTTACTGATTTTCAGTGTTTTTTGAGATTTTTGCTATATTTTAATGATTTCTAGTGTTTTTTTGCAGTTTTGGGTAGTAATGGTCCCGGGAGGTACCGTTTGGCATGGAGTCGGGCCTTCGAAAACCCGCCCCGGGAGGTCCCGTTTGGCATGGTGTTGGGCCCCGTCCGCGGCGGATGGTCTCCCGTGGGGAATCGGGGCCAGATTCTCCACGGGAGACCCCCCGCCGCGGACAGGGTCCGTCGGGCGGTACACGGCCCCCGGGCGGTATACGGCCCCCGGGCGGTATACGGCCCCCGGGCGGCATACGGCCCCCCCCGGGTGGTGATTTTGGGTATATTTTAATGATTTTCAGTGTTTTTGTTTGTGATTTTGGCCATATTTTAATGATTTCTATTGTTTTTTTACAGTTTTGCGTAGTAATGGTCCCTGGAGGTTCCGTTTGGCATGGCGTCGGGCCTTCGAAAACCCGCCCCGGGAGGTCCCGAGATTCTCCATGGGAGAGCCTCCGCCGCGGACAGGGCCCGTTGGGGGGCTTTCCGAGGGCCCCGTCCGCGGCGGATGGTCTCCCGTGAGGAATCGGACCAGATTCTCCACGGGAGACCCCCCGCCGCGGACAGGGTCTGTCGGGCATATTTTACTGATTTTCAATGTTTTTTTTGTGATTTTGGCCATATTTAATGATTTATAGTGCTTTTTGCAGTTTGTGGGTGAGGTAATGGTCCCGGGAGGTCCAGTTTGGAATGGTGGTCGGGCCCCGTCCGCGGCGGGATGGTCTCCCCGTGGGGAACGAGGACAGATTTCTCCACGGGGAGACACCCCCGCGGCGGACGCGGTAACCAAGGGCGGTATACGAGCCCCCAGCCGGATACGGCCCCCGCGGCGGTAATTACGGCCCCGGGCGGGTTTATACGGCCCCCCCGGCGGTGATTTTGGATAGTATTTTACTGATTTCAATGTTTTTTTTCGTGATTTGAGCACATATTTAATGATTCTAGTGTTTTTTTTGCTTTAGTTTTGGGTTAGTTAGTAATGGTCCCTGGGAAGCGTCCCCGGGTTTGGCATGTGTCGGGCCCCGTCCGCGGCGGATGGTCTCCCGTGGGGAATCGAGGCCAGCTTCTCAACGGGAGACCCCCCGCCGCGGACAGGGTCCGCCGGGCGGTATACGGCCCCCGGGCGGTATACGGCCCCCGGGCGGTATACGGCCCCCGGGCGGTGATTTTGGGTATATTTTAGTGATTTTCAGTGTGATTGTTTTGGTTTAGGTTTAGGTTTAGGTTTAGGTTTAGGTTTAGGTTTAGGTTTAGGTTTAGGTTCAGGTTCAGTTTCAGGTTTAGGTTTAGGTTTAGGTTTAGGTTTAGGTTTAGGTTTAGGATTTGGGGGATATTTTAATGATTTCCATAGTTTTTAAGTGATTTTGGGCATATTTTAGTGATTTTCAGTGTTTTTTGTGATTTTATACGCCCCGAGATGTTATACGCCCCCCGATGTTATAACATTTACGGCCCCGAGATGTTATAACATTTACGGCCCCGATTTTATACGCCCCGAGATGTTATACGCCCCGAGATGTTATAACATTTACGGCCCCCCCGAGATGTTATAACATTTACGGCCCCCCCGAGATGTTATAACATTTACGGCCCCCCCGAGCGGTATACGGCCCCCGGGCGGTATACGGCCCCCGGGCGGTGATTTTGGGTATATTTTAGTGATTTTCATATTTCTTTTGTGATTTTGGCCATATTTTAATGATTTCTAGTGTTTTTTTGCAGTTTTGGGTAGTAATGGTCCCGGGAGGTCCCGTTTGGCATGGTGTCGGGCCTTCGAAAACCCGCCCCGGGAGGTCCCGAGATTCTCCATGGGAGAGCCTCCGCCGCGGACAGGGCCCGTTGGGGGGCTTTCCGAGGGCCCCGTCCGCGGCGGATGGTCTCCCGTGGGGAATCGGGGCCAGATTCCCCACGTGAGACCCCCCGCCGCGGACAGGGTCTGTCGGGCATATTTTACTGATTTTCAATGTTTTTTTTTTGTGATTTTGGCCATATTTTAATGATTTCTAGTGTTTTTTTGCAGTTTTGGGTAGTAATGGTCCCGGGAGGTCCCGTTTGGCACGGTGTCGGGCCCCGTCCGCGGCGGATGGTCTCCCGTGGGGAATCGGGGCCAGATTCTCCACGGGACACCCCCCGCCGCGGACAGGGTCCGTCGGGCGGTATACGGCCCCCGGGCGGTATACGGCCCCCGGGCGGTATACGGCCCCCGGGCGGTATACGGCCCCCGGGCGGTGATTTTGGGCATATTTTAATGATTTTCAATGTTTTTTTTGTGATTTTGGCCATAGTTTAATGATTTCTAGTGTTTTTTTTGCAGTTTTGGGTAGTAATGGTCCCGGGAGGTTCCGTTTGGCATGGTGTCGGGCCTTCGAAAACCCGCCCCGGGAGGTCCCGTTTGGCATGGTGTCGGGCCCCGTCCGCGGCGGATGGTCTCCCGTGGGGAATCGGGCCAGATTCTCCACGGGAGACCCCCCGCCGCGGACAGGGTCCGTCGGGCGGTATACGGCCCCCGGGCGGTATACGGCCCCCGGGCGGTGATTTTGGATATATTTTAGTAATTTTCAGTGTTTTTTTTTTAGGTTTAGGTTTAGGTTTAGGTTTAGGTTTAGGTTTAGGTTTAGGTTCACGTTCAGGTTTAGGTTTAGGTTTAGGTTTAGGTTCAGGTTCAGGTTTAGGTTTAGGTTCAGGTTTAGATTTAGGTTTAGGTTTAGGTTTAGGTTTAGGTTTAGGTTTAGGCTTAGGTTTAGGTTTAGTTTTAGGTTTAGGTTTAGGATTTGGGTGATATTTTAATGATTTCCATAGTTTTTAAGTGATTTTGGGCATATTCTAGTGATTTTCAGTGTTTGTTGTGATTTTATACGCCCCGAGATGTTATACGCCCCCCGATGTTATAACATTTACGGCCCCGAGATGTTATAACATTTACGGCCCCGATTTTATACGCCCCGAGATGTTATACGCCCCGAGATGTTATAACATTTACGGCCCCCCCGAGATATTATAACATTTACGGCCCCCCCGAGATGTATAACATTTACGGCCCCCCGGCGATGTTCGGCCACCGGGCGGTATGCGGCCCCGGGGGGAGTGATTTTGGGCATATTTTAGTGATTTTCAGTGTTTTTTGTGATTTTATACGCCCCGAGATGTTATACGCCCCCCGATGTTATAACATTTACGGTCCCGAGATGTTATAACATTTACGGCCCCGATTTTATACGCCCCGAGATGTTATACGCCCCGAGATGTTATAACATTTACGGCCCCCCCGAGATGTTATAACATTTACGGCCCCCCCGAGATGTTATAACATTTACGGCCCCCCCGAGCGGTATACGGCCCCCGGGCGGTATACGGCCCCCGGGCGGTGATTTTGATTATATTTTAGTGATTTTCAGTGTTTTTGTTTGTGATTTTGGTAATATTTTAATGATTTCTAGTGTTTTTTTGCAGTTTTGGGTAGTAATGGTCCCGGGAGGTCCCGTTTGGCATGGTGTCGGGCCCCGTCCGCGGCGGATGGTCTCTGGTGGGGAATCGGGGCCAGATTCTCCACGGGAGACCCCCCGCCGCGGACAGGGTCCGTCGGGCGGTATACGGCCCCCGGGCGGTATACGGCCCCCGGGCGGTATACGGTCCCCGGGCGGTATACGGCCCCCGGGCGGTGATTTTGGGCATATTTTAGTGATTTTCAATATTTTTTTTCGTGATTTTGGCCATATTTTAATGATTTCTAGTGTTTTTTTGCAGTTTTGGGTAGTAATGGTCCCGGGAGGTCCCGTTTGGCATGGTGTCGGGCCTTCGAAAACCCGCCCCGGGAGGTCCCGTTTGGCATGGTGTCGGGCCCCGTCCGCGGCGGATGGTCTCCCGTGGGGAATCGGGGCCAGATTCTCCACGGGAGACCCCCCGCCGCGGACAGGGTCCGTCGGGCGGTATACGGCCACCGGGCGGTATACGGCCCCCGGGCGGTATACGGCCCCCGGGCGGTGATTTTGGGCATATTTTAGTGATTTTCAATGTTTTTGTTTGTGATTTTGGCCATATTTTAATGATTTCTAATGTTTTTTTTGCAGTTTTGGGTAGTAATGGTCCCGGGAGGTCCCGTTTGGCATGGTGTCGGGCCTTCGAAAACCCGCCCCGGGAGGTCCCGTTTGGCATGGTGTCGGGCCCCGTCCGCGGCGGATGGTCTCCCGTGGGGAATCGGGGCCAGATTCTCCACGGGAGACCCCCCGCCGCGGACAGGGTCCGTCGGGGACGCCGGCCGGCGCCGTAAAATTGAATTCAGAACCGATATGGAAAAATATCGACTCCAAGACACATTTTTCTTCCAAGAATATTGATTTTCTGCTACCGGCGCCCGATTCCGGCACCCGACTGGCGCTCTAGCCGGACCCCGGGCCGGCGCCGGGGCCAGCGCCCGGGCCGGTTCCGGCGCGGGCCGGCACTAGAAAGTTGAATTCCGAGCGATGCCGAACAAAAGTCAACTCCAATTCACATTTTTCTTTCAAAAATACGGATTTTCTGCTCCCATCACCCAGGAACCCTTCCAAGGAGATTCCGGCACCCAAGCCGGCGCTCGAGCCGGACACCAAAGTCGGCGCCCGGGCCGGCGCCCGGGCCGGTTTCGGCGCCGGCTGGTACCGAAAAATTGAATTCCGAGGCGGACCGAAAAAAACCCACTCCAAAACACATCTTTCTATCAAAAATATTGATTTTTTGCTCCCGCACCCAGGAATTAATTCTTCTGGGCCGATTCCGGCACACGAGCCTGCGCTCGAGCCGGACGCCTGGGTCGGCGCCCGGGCCGGCGCCAGAGCCGGTTCCGGCGCCGACCGGCGCCAGAAAATTGAATTCCGAGATAACGTAGAAAAAAGGCCACCCTAGAACACATTTTTCTTTTAAAAATATTGAATTTCTGCGATCAGCGCCCGGGAACCCTTCCAGGCCGATTCGAACACTTGGGCCAGCGCTCGGGAGATCCCGTTTGGCATGATGTCGGGCCCATGGGCGCTTCTTCCCAATGGTCCCGTTTGGCATGGTGTCGGGCCCATGGAGGCCCCTCCCGGAGATATCGTTTGGCATGATGTCACGAACACGCCCCGAAAATTTGGTCCCGGGAGGTCCCGTTTCGCATGGTGTCGGGCCCCCTAGACCCGCCCCGGGAGATTCCGTTTGGCATGGTTTCACGATCACACCCCGAAAATTTGGTCCCGGGAGGTTCCGTTTGGCATGGTGTCGGGCCTATGAGGGCCTCTCCCGGAGATATCGTTTGGCATGATGTCACGGATCACGCCCCGAAAATTGGTTCCCGGGAGATCCCGTTTCGCATGGCGTCGTGCCCCCTAGACCCACCCCGGGAGATTCCGTTTGGCATGGTGTCGAGCCATCGAACCCGCCCCGGGAATTCCGTTGGGCATAGTGTCACGAATCACGTCCCGAAAATTTGGTCACAGGGCCCATTGGGGGGTTCCCAGAAAACCCCGTCCGCGACGGATGCTCTCCCGTGGGGAATCTGGGCCAGATTCTCCACGGAAAACCACCCGCCGCGGACAGATCATTTGGGGAGGTTCCTAGCGGATCTCAGGCAGAATAGAGGCGTCACAGGCGTCATCGGGCGTCAGCCGAATAAAGGCGTCAGAGGAATAGAGGCGTCACGGGCGTCATCGGTCTTCAGGCGAATAGAGGCGTCAGGCAGAATAGAGGCGTCAGGAGCGTCAGCGGGCGTCAGCCGAATAGAGGCGTCAGCCAGAATAGAGGCGTCACAGGCGTCATCGGGCGTCAGCCGAATAAAGGCGTCAGAGGAATAGAGGCGTCACGGGCGTCATCGGTCTTCAGGCGAATAGAGGCGTCAGGCAGAATAGAGGCGTCAGGAGCGTCAGCGGGCGTCAGCCGAATAGAGGCGTCAGACCGACTAAAGGCGTCACGGGTGTCAGCGATCGTCTGGCCCATAGGAACGACAGGGCAAATACGGCGCCGAGCGAATAAAGGCGTCAGACGAACAGAGGCGTCAGAGGCGTCATCGGGCGTCCGGCCAATAGAGGCGTCAGCCAGAATAGAGGCGTCACAGGCGTCATCGAGCGTCAGGCGAATAGAGTCTTCAAATAGAGTCTTCAAAACAATAGAGTCTTCAAATAGAGTCTTCATCTTCAGGCCGAATGGGGAACCCACCGGGCCACCCCCCTGTATATATATATATATATATATATATATATATATATGTATGTGTGTGTGACTCTACTCCCGCACCGTTGGTAAAGACTGCCCTATCGATGTGGAGACGAGTTGCTCCAGCGACTCAGCCTTGGGCCTGGCCAAGCAAGGCCCAGCCCCTTCCTCCTCCTTGGGCGAGAGGAGGGAGGAGGGAGAAAGAAGGAGGAGAAGCAGGAGGAGGAGAGGATGGAGGAGGAGGAGGAGGAGGAGGGAGGAAGTGGAGGGAGGAGGAGGGAGGAGGAGAAGGAGGAGGAGGAGGAGGAGAAGGAGGAGGGAGAGAGGGAGGGGGGAGAGACGGACGGAGAGGCAGGCGTTTTTGTTTGTTCGCCGCAGGTGTTGCTCTAGGCGTGCTCCGACTGCTGGACCGCAGGAGGCCCTGGGTGACAAAGCAGTGGAAAACTCGAGAGCCATGACTTGAGATGCAATATCGGCGCGAGCAGGAGGGAAAAGCTTGTTGGCCCTGCGCCTCGAACAAGACGCGCGCATGGAGCTGGCTTCCGGGAGCCGTCCACGGTTCTCTCCCGCCACGCGGGCGGCCCTGGCCTCATCCATCGCTGAGCTTGCGACGTATGGCGCACGCAGCGTCCTTGCTGTGACGAACGCTGGCTTGCTGCCCCTCGCTTAGCACGCGAGACGGAGGAGGAGGAGGACGACGACGACGACGGACGGGCTACGGCGCGCCCAGGGGCGGCGCGCCGCAGAGCCCTCACTGAAAGGGCTCGCTGAAAGGAGGACGACGACGACGGAAAGGACTCGCAGGACCAGGAGAGGGGAGAATGGGAAGGGGGACCTCCCAGGCCCAGTTCGCAGCCCGAGGGTGCTGCGGAGCATACAGTTCCTCGAATGATTTGAAATCTTCTCCCTCGATCACGGAAGTGGCTTGAGCGGCCTCCTCCTCGGCGGGGGGGGGGAGGGGAACGCGCCAGCTCGGGTCGATGAGCAAAGCCCGAGGCCCGCACTTACCGATGTCGGTATAGGGGGACCACGGAGCATAAAGTTCAATGAGGCCGGACACAATGTCGTCGGCGTCTGCTTGAAAATCGAAGCACGCCTCACTGTTGGCATCAGTTGTGAAAGACGCTGCACTGCTGGCAGTAGCTCTGGCTAAAGCTCTGCAGTGACTGCTAGGGTGCGTTTTCTTGGCCTGAGTGCGCCAAGAACAACCCTGAATGCGGGGAGGAGCGTCTGGTGAGCGCGCCCGTGCGATCATCTGCATTGGTCTGGAGTGGCCTTGAGCTCGCTTCTTAGCTCTGGCATGCGAACGCACAACAGGCGAGTGGGAGCGCGCCCTAGAAGTGACATGTCGGCGTCTTGGGGCTGGTGCTCGCACTGATCAAAATCGATGACATCGAACACAGGGGAGGAGGAGATAGCAACAAGAGGGGACCACCTCCAGGTTGTGAGGGCCGCGGCAAGCCAGGTGGCAGCGATGGGATGCTACATTCTCCAGTTCCAGCTCTGATGTGCTCGGCTAGCATGCGAGCTAGGGCGTGCAGCGACTGGTTGCCAATGCGAAGCTACTCCTGCTGCCTACTGGTGCAACCTGGAAGTCCCCAGTAGTGGCCCCTGTCCCGCAGAGCGGGGGGGGGGGGCGGCGCTCCACGTTTCACACGGAGGCCCACCCCCAATGTTGAGCACGCGTCTGTCGCCTGTGTGCACAGGCCAAAAGTCCTTGTTGGCATCTATGGAAATATCTATCGAGAGACATGTGATCTCGCAAGAAGCCGGAACTTGCGAGCAGAAAAGGTGCCACTGAAGGTCCCCAGAGCGCCTCATTCCACAGAAAAAATTGAGAACAAAGAATTGCGGCCGCCAGATGCGCCACGGCACGGGTTGCGCTGCGGTGCCCGAAAAAAAATGAGGCCTCAAGGACCAGAAACGATCATTGCTTTTCCTCCGAGCCAGGCCGACCGTGAGGGTCCGCAGCAACAGAGAGGAAGAATTGGACAGCCTCAAGAGAGAAGGCGGGACCGGAGCAAATCGAAACCTCCCTGGCCTCAGAATCGCTCAGGAGTGAGATCACGTCGTGATGCGCGCCTTGTCCTTGACTGCTCGGAGGGGCGTGCAGTGCTGGAACATGGTCTCCATCATATCAGTCCTGCTTTCGGTCGGCGCTCTGCTTCGGCGTGAACCTGCATATTCAGTTGCTCATGCAGTTCAGTAGCGCCAGGACTGCAATCTGCTGTAGCCAAAACTGCTAGGACGCACTGGGGAGCATCGAGGGCGATGTCTTCGACCAGCGGCCTGCGGGCAGCAAAGACCGTGAGACCGTGAGTGCAGTGTTTGGTGTTCCCCGCTTGCCCTCGAACTCTCTGAACGGAAGACTACTGTCTGCGGACGACTTGCTGCTTGACTCTCTTCAAGGAAGAGAACGAAATTTTACACGAGCAGCATTCGTAAATTCGTGTTTGGGGTGCGTCTTGCATCCTGAGCGGGCGCATCGGGTCGTTGACCGATCTGGGAACTCATGCATCGTGAAGAACTTGGAAAGTCTCGCGTTCGACAACACTGGCAAGCGCAGGCCTAGTAGCGTAAGCAGCGCTGGAGGGAGGAGGTTGGTGGAGGGAGAAGGATGGCAGCCCCTTCCTTGAGCCTATGGTGGAAAGCCTCAGCCCCGGGCCTGCCCGAGCGAGTCGCCGCTGCCGATGCCATCGCGGACCACCCCGAAGGGGACGTCCCGCTCGCAGAGCTTGCCGAAGATCTCGGCCGGGCGGCTGGTGCGCCCCCGCCCCCCCAACGCCCAACGCCTTCTCCCACCTCCTCCTCCTCCTCCCTCCTCCAATCTCTTCTTAACAGTTTTCCTCCAACAGGGCATATCCTGCAGTGAAACGGGTCCTCCTCATCCTCCTCCTCTTCTTCCTCCTCATCCTCCTCCTCGTCATCATCGTCATCAAAATCATCAACATCATCATCATCATCATCATCATCATCATCATCATCATCAGCAGCAGCAGCAGCAGCAACAGCAGCAGCAGCAGCATCAGTATCATCATCCCTCGCCGCCCCGCCTAACGCCCAACGACAACGCACGCATGGCCTGACTCGAACTGGTCTGGAAGGTCTGGAATTTCAGAAGTCGCGTTCCGATATCGATGATCCTCAGGACGTGTGCTAGCCTTGTGTGGGTCGGCCCTCCTAACGCCGCCCCGCCCATCGCCCAACGCCCAACGACCACGCACACATGTCCTGACTCGAACTCGCCCTGGAGGCTTGGAGCCTCAGGGATGGCACTATTCGGGCGGGGCCAGCCCGAGCATTTTCTTTGGGTGGAGGGCAAAGGGTGAAATCTGAAATGCCGTTTCGATTGATTTTCGAGGCTTGAATCCTCAAAAGGTGAATCACAAGACGGATTGATTTTCGAGGCGCAAAAACCCAGATGGATTTCACCCTGAGCCTTCCCCCCTAAAAAAATGCTCGGGAATCGGTCCAGAGCGTTCTGGAAAGCTCTCGGATCGATCCGGAGCGCTCTGGAACGGCTGTGGCGCCCGATGCATTCCTCCAGAGCCGCCGGATGTCAGAGATCCCCGATTTTAGGGAAACGAAAAATGGCATGAACATAAAAACTCGGAGGACCGCGCGGACCTCCGAGTTTCTATGTTCATGCCATGTTTCGTTTCCCCAGATTTGTCACAGTCCGATCTCGTCCCCGTCTCGGCCTCGTCCTGGTTCTGACGTTCCGCCGCTCTGCTCCCGGACTCGCGCCCCGCAGCCGTGGGCGCGTCTGCGGGACGCCCCGCGCGCTGGCGCGTCTGCGTGTCGCTCCTGGTCCCCCTCCCCTGTCCCCCGGAGCGCTCTCCGCGTCTTGACAGCCCGAGGGGGAGGAGGAGGAGGAGGAGGAGGAGGAGGAGGAGGAGGAGGAGGAGGAGGAGGAGGAGGAGGAGGAGGAGCAGCAGGAGGAGGAGGAGGAGGAGCAGCAGGAGGAGGAGGAGGAGGAGCAGAAGGAGGAGGAGGAGGAGGAGCAGCAGGAGGAGCAGCATGAGGAGGAGGAGGAGGAGGAGGAGCAGAAGGAGGAGGAGGAGCAGAAGGAGGAGGAGGAAGAGGAGAAGTAGGAAGGCCTCTCGGGCGGCTCAGGGCCCATCAGGAGCTGGCTCCCGGGTGCCAGGTGCTGGGCCCCCGGCGCGCCGGGGCCATCCTCGCGGAGCAGCTGGGGGCCAGTGCCGTGCGTCCTGCACTGAGGGTCACCGAGCGCGTTCCACTGCTCGCAAAGTGCCCACTCGCAACCGTCCGAAAGCACACGTGTCTGCGTTGTTGCAATTCATCGTAGATCCCCCGCAGGGGATCCAGGCCATTTGCCAGTAGTGACTTTGCGAGTAGTGGAACGCGCCTGTCTGCAGGAGGATTTGGCAGGACCTTCGGCGAAATCTCAACAGGCGCTTTCAGATGGCGTCTGCCACGGTGTTTCCGCGACCGCCAGGGCGGCACCGTCGGGAGTCGCCTCCACGAGCCCAGGTGGCTGTTCGGCGCGCGAGCTGCGCCCAGGCAGCCTTCGAATGCCAGGGTGTCTCCATGTCGTCCTCCTCCTCGTCCTGCTCCTCCTCACCCCTTCTCGAGCACGGCGAGTGGAGGCAGCGGGAGGCTTCTGGCAAGCGCTGGGGGGATCTTAGAGAGTGGACAGGCGGTGACCCTCTCCAGGGCCGAGCTCCTCTTCCGCAATGCTGATCGCTTACGTCCGTCTCCTCCCTCTCCGAGGTGTCGACAGCGTCTGCGACATTCGCCGAGTTTCTGCCGACCCCCCCCACAGGAGCACTTCTGATGAGCATGTGAAGCCCCCCCCCCGAACAGCAAGGTTCGAGGAGAGCCTCGAGCCAGCGGCCCGAAAGGCACGGAGAGGAGAGGAGGGAGGAGGAGAGAGGAGGAGGGAGGAGGAGGGAGGAGGAGGAGGGAGAGGAGGGAGGAGGAGGGAGGAGGAGGGAGGAGGAGAAGAGAGGAGGGAGGGGAGGGAACAGAGGGAGAGGTCAGGTCAGGTCAGGAAGTCCTCGAAAGCTCCCCTCGGGGAGAGGACTGCCGTGGGGGTGAAGCACTTGGGCCCCAGCCCGAGAGGGAGAGGAGGGAGAGGAGGAGGGAGAGGGAGTGGAGGAAGGAACAAGACAGGTGCGTTCGCGCCACATCTGACATCCTACCCCTCCCGCCCATGCCTTCCCACTGTGCTCAACACTTTCCGATCCGCCGGGCCATGTGTCGAACGAGATCTTGACCTGGCACGAGGGGGCCAGTTCCCAGCCGAAAGGATAAGAAGAGGGAGTATGGAGAACTAGGGGAGGAGGAAAAAGGTGAAGGAGGACGAAGCCAAGGAGAGCGAGGAGGAGGAGGAGGAGGAGGAGGAGGAGGCTCTCTCGTCCTCCTGTTGCTCCGCCTCTTGTCGCCCCTCCGTCGATCTCCCTTGACACGGGGAGCCAACCTTTTTGTTGTGCTGCAGCCCCAAGTTTACACGCGCGCCCTCCCCCCACAGCCCCGTCAAGCTCTCTCGCGGGTGGGAGCGGATGGGGAAGGGAGGCCCGCAGCTCAAAACTCGAAGGAGTAGGAGGAAGAGGAGGAGCAGAACGACGACGGCGGCGGCGATGACGACGACGGTGAGCGCTGCGGGCCTATTGTCTGGTCTGGGCGTGGCTATGCGCGCGGGTCGATACTTGACACAAGAACAACGCTCGAAATTCTGCGAGTGATAATGCGTGTGGGAGGCTGCGCGGGGAGAGGATGAAGAGAGGGCTGACGCTGCCAGAATCCGATCGAATTCCATGTAACGCAGCGAGGGAGAAATGTTGGAGGCAGGAGCGGGTGGGAGGGGAAGGACGAGGGAGCCAGGCGGAGCGAGCGAAAGGAAGAAAGAGGAGGAGAGGAAGAAGGGGGAGGAGGAGGAGGAGGAGGAGGAGGAGGAGGAGGAGGAGGAGGAGGAGGAGGAGGTGGAGGAGGAGGAGGACGACGACGACGAGGATTTGGAAGAGGACAGAGGACAAGCACAACGAGAATGCGTAGGAGGAAGAGGAGAAGGGCGAGGGATGGGGCGGAGGAAAGAGGAGGAGGTGGAGGAGGAGGACCAGCGGCAGGAAGTGAAGAAGGAGGCGCGGCCGACCATCTCTGTTGCGCGACCTCGTGGCGGGGGGGTAGCGACCGTCGGTAGAGATTTGGCGGCCGTGGTGCCGCTGCCAGACGGCCCCAGCGGCAGCGGGCGCCCGCGGTGGCGACGCGCTCGCGGCGGGGAGCGGCGGACGCGGCCGCCCCAGGCGACCACTTCGGGGTCATCCTACGGCAGCGGCACCCGGATGATGCACCGCACCAGCAGCAAGAGGCCAGAGGAGGGGCGCCGGCCCGCCCCGCTCGGGCTTCCTCCTCCTCATCCTTCTCCTCCTGCTCTTCCTGCTCCTCCTGCTCCTCCTCCTCCTCCTCCTCCTCCTCCTCCTCCTCCTCCTCCTCCTCCTCTTCCTCCTCCTCCTCGTCTTTCTCCTCCCATATCCTGCCATCTCCTCCTCCTCCTCCTCCTCCTCCTCCTCCTTGTCTTCTGTCTCCTCCCATATCCTGCCATCTCCTCCTCCTCCTTCTCGTCGTCTTCTTCCTCCTCCCATCTCCTCCCATACCCTGCCATCTCCCCCTCCTCCTCCTCCTCCTTCTCCTCCTCCTCCTCCTCCTCCTCCTCCTCCTCCTCCTCCTCCTCCTCCTCCTCCTCCTACTCCTCAGCGGTCGCCGACTGCCCCCAGACCGAGTGGAACGATAGCCATAAGAGGAGTGCGCCGAAGAGGCCCAAGGAGATGGGGCCCAATGAGCGCGAACCGATAATGCAGCAGCAGCCAGCAAAGCAGCAGCTCATTGCGGTCGTCGGGCATAGGGGGGGTGTAGCGTCGGGGGGGGGCGAGGGGGAGGACGAACGTTCTCTGCATCCTTCTGTTCAGCATAGAGGCCCAGCGGTCGCCGACTGCCCCCAGGCCAGGACCAACGAAACGATTCCTAACGACACGCGGAATTCAGGCTCATGTCTGGCAGCGGAGGTGCGCTGCAAGAAGGGCTGAGGCCTTACGAGATCCACCAGACGGCGCAACAGTCAGTTCCCATGATGCAGGGCCAAGATGGCGCTGCCCACAGCGTAGACCAAACCGAGTGAAACGCCGCACTCCGCCGAGCGGCGCTCCTGCTGGCTGAGGCCCGCAGAACGAGGCAGCGCAAGGGACCACAGACGAAGAGGCTGCCCGCAATGCCATTGCAGACGAGACGGCGCGGGAAGAAGGAGATGGCATGCTGGCCAAGGGCAAGGAGCCCATTGCAGGCCTAGCGGCCAATGGCGACGAGGTCATCGCAAGCATGGTGGCCGAGGGCGACCGCGATATGCAGGCCAGTCGGCCGAGGGATATTCGCCATCCGCAGGCCTGGAGAACAAGGGGGAGCACGCGGCGCCGAAGACAATCTGGGCTGGGAGGCTGGTTTGGAACAGGCGCGAGCCCCAGGAGTATCCGCGGGGCCTCGCGGTGGCGACCTCCGCGGTGAAGGGCGACAGCGGCCAGATACTGACGCTACAGATGGTAGAGCTCTGCAACGGCCACGCTGACACCATGAGGGCATCCCTCCCTAATGATGCAGAGGAGGTGCGAGTGGGCGACCAGGTCTTTGTCATGAAGTCCGAGTCCGACGGCTGGGAATACGCACTGGCACCTCGACCCATCCGAGGAAGAAGTCGAGGTCGAAGGCCGCTCGCGAAGATGCCGGCGGAGCCGAGGCTGAGGTGGCTGCGCCAGAAGCAGCCCGCGACGCCAAGACGGGGAGGACTAAACTCCGTCGAATTGTGCGCCTGCTGGCGGAGCCTCGCAGAGCAAGGAGGAACAAGGAGGCAGCGGGAGAGAAGGATGGCCGCGACGACGAGGGCGAGGTCGAGGCGGCCACGCGGGAGGAATGCGACGCCGTGGAGGCGGCGGCAGCGCCCGACTCGGAGGCGATACGCGACGCCGAGAAGGCGACGCTAGCGGCGCAGACGCCCGAGAAAATAACAGAGGGCGACCTAGAGTGGATGCTCTCGGTGCCGCCACTGTCGCCAGAGGAGAGAGCCGCGCCGAAAGAAGACGCCATCGACCTCGAAGAGGTGAATGAAGTGCAGACCGAGGATGGCACCATCAGGGTGCGCAAGGAAAATATGCGAGCGGACCTTGCGAAGATGATGGCGCTGGACGCCAGGCTCACCGCAGACGTCCAGGTAGAGTTCACGGACCCGACGCACAGGCAATACATCTCACTCCGCCAGGTGGTGGTCCCGCCCATGCGGGGCATCCTCAGCCGCAAGCTCGCGAAGCCTGTCAACATGATGACGTCGCTGGGGATGCAGCGCCGCACAGGAGGCAAAGCAAACGATGTGACGCCGCGGTGGGCCCACAGCCCCGACCCGCTGCACATGTTCCGCACCGAGCCGGGGCAGCGGGCGTGTCGCGCGAGTCGGGGAGGCACCGACGGGAGCGCCGCGCGCGCGAGCAGGTTCCCGCGCACGTGTGGATCGGGCCGCCCGCGGCGAAGGCGCCCCCCGGCGCGTGGGCTCCAGTCCACAGGAGCAAGAAGGGCGAGGAGAGGGCCCCGCACGACGGGCTCGCGGAGCACCAGGACCGCGGGTTCGGCAAGGGGGGAGCCGCCAGGAAGAGGGGAGGAAGAGCCAACAGTGCGGCGCCCCCCACCGAGGGCTGCAGGAGCGGGGGCGCAGACTTCATCATCATCATCATCATCATCATCATCATCATCATCATCATCATCATCATCATCATCATCATTATCATCATCATCATCTTCATCATCATCATCACCACCATCATCATCACCACCATCACCATCATCGTTATCATCAGCATCACCATCATCGACGAGGGCGATGTGCTCGACGCCTGCATGGGCAAGAAGGACGAGCACAAGAACAAGCATGACGAGCTTGCGAAGCACCAGGGCCGCGGGTTCGGCAAGGGAGGGGCCGCCGGTGGAAGTGCCGCCAGCACGGCGCCCCCCACCGAGGAGACGCGGGCCCAATGGAGAGAGCAGCTGGAGGAGCAGGTGGTGGGCGCGGCCAGGAGGCCGAAAGAGGATGGCCCCACCGAGACGCCACAGCAACCGACAGCCAAGGCGCAGCGGACAGCGGCCGCAAGCCAGCAGGGCGGCTCGAGGGGCCCGTCCATCCGCCAGCTGTTCCAATGAGCAGGTCAAGACGGTGGAGGCAGTGGACGAGGCCTCGGGGCGGCCGAGAGGCGGCGCGAGATGCTGCCTGTTGCGGGTTGAGCCTCGGCATTCACGGCAGCGCGGATAGGCCGCGCGCCGTTCTTGAGCCTCCTGGATCGGCCGGGTCGTCGGGACAGGGGGGCCCGACGCGCGACCCCCCGCCCCCAAGAGCCGTCCTCCTTTTCCTCCTCCTCCTCCTCCTCCTCTTTCTCCTCCTCCTCCTCCTCCCTTTCCTCCTCCTCTTCCTCCTCCCCCTCCTCCTCCTTTTCCTCGTTTCCTTTGCCCTATGAATAGCTCCTCCCTGTCGCACCCCGAGGCCAGTCGGAAGGGCGCCCCCGGGCGTTTCGCTCAAGACTCCTTTACGACCGATGATCCTAAAGTAGCAACAGCTTCTCAGATGGAGGGCTTTCAAAAAGGTGCTCTCGCTTTAGCGCCGCGCACGCTCGTTCTCGAATGTTGCAAGCGCTTCACGGATTGAGGGCTGGTCGTTTTCAAGTTGTGATTCCCGCCTTGGCGCCGCGCACTTTCGTGTTAAAGTGCAAGTGTGTCACGGATTGAGGGCGGCTGCTTTTCAAAAGGTGGGTCTCGCCGTAGCGCCGCGCACATTTGTTTACAACATGTGCAACAGCTTCGGGGATCGCCATGGTTAACGCACCAAATATGGCGTTTAGGAGCGATTCACGATTGTCCAGGCGCCAAAATGATTTGATATGTGGTGGTGAAGTCCCAGGAATGGCGTCTTGGCGCAGTTCAAGATCGCCCAGACGCTACAGTCAAGCTGATTCGTGGCGTTGGAGTTCCGAGAACGGTGTTTCGGCACGCTTCAGGATATTCAAACGCTTGTCTTCCAACAGTGCATTCTCTCTGTGAACATGAATCTTTGTAGGGGCCGAGCAAGAGGGAACTTGGAGGGAGGGCTTATTTCAATAATACTGGTGAGTCGTAGTTTCATACGGATACTCATCCTCATCCTCCTCCTCAGCATCATGGTAATCATCGTCATCATCATATCTTCATCCCTTCAGATCCTCATGTCGTTTTTCTTTTCCTCCTCCTCCTCCTCCTTCTCCTCCTCATCCTCCTCCTCCTCCTCCTCCTCCTCCTCCTCCTCCTCCTCCTCCTCCCTCTCTCTCTCTCTCTCTCTCTCTCTCCTCCTCCTCCTCCTGCTCCTCCTCCCTCCTCTCCTCCTCCTCCTCCTCCTCCTCCTCCTCCTCCTCCTCCTCCCTCCTCCTCCTCCTCCTCCTCCTCTTCCCCCTCCTCCTCATCCTCCTCTTCTTTTTCCTCGTATTTCCTCATCTCCTTTTCCTCCTCCTCCTTCCTCCTCCTCCTCCTCCGTCATCCGTCTTGGCATGGGATCCACGCCTGTAGTTCCGAAATCGCTATGTCAGGCGTGGAAGCAACTGTAGATCTGGCGGGCGTTGAAACAGTGACAAGATTGCCCACATCAGCTTCACGTGGCCCGATTTGTGCCCCGACAGACGTCTTGCAAGCATGGCGGTCGATCGGTGCCCCCGGCTGGGGTAAGAGCTTGAGCTTCGGTGGGGGCCCACAGGGGTCCCCCAGCGCTGGCCTGCGCGCTGAATTTGCACTCCAGCCCCGCAAAGCGCGCAGCGAAGGGCACTCTTGCTTAGGATCGCACTTGCGTGTAGCCGAAGCACTTCGGATGATCGCGGCTGGGCCTCAGGAGCCCCGCGGACTTGTCCAGCGCACCTTGGAACCCAGGATTTGGAGCCAGCCACCCACGGAATGAGATCTGAGCCCGGTTGGGGCTGGAGGATAACCCTTTGATTATCGTTTGCCCCCGAGCTGGCCAGTTCGCTTCCAGCTGCCGCCGAGTGTCTCCTCGCCACGGCGCAGTCGGGCACGAAAGTTGTTCTTGACGCTTCCCCGGGCTCCCGACGTCGCGAGGTTTTTGCAGCGTGGATCCCCAGAGGTTTCGGCCCCTTCCCCGGGCTGCTTTGGCGTCCTGTGTTGCGTTTTCACGGTCCCCCTTGGTCGACTAGACGTAAGAGTGACCTTTCGCAGGAGTGACCTTTGGTGCGGACACAGATGGGTCCCCAGATGGTTCAAAACGAAGCAGGAGCAGCGGCTTGCGCGCCCAGGTTTGGTCCCCCCTCGGCCCCCAGAAAGCCGCGCACCAAAGGTCACTCTTACCCAGGGTCACTCTTGCGTGTAGCCGACTTGGGCCCGGCGAGGGCCCCCAGATGCAGGAAGTGGTGCGAGCCTTCCCGCCGGTGTCTCGGGGGGGGGAGCGCAGGGGACCCCGCACACGGTGGGCCGGCTCGGGGTCGGCGTGCGGAGGCCTCTCGAGGGGACGCCCGCTGGCCCTCGGGGGCAGCCCTCGAGGCCTCTGCCCTGGGAGGGGGGGGGGCCCTGCAGGCGGGCTGCGTCCCCGGATCTCCAGCGATGTGTCTGTTTCAATTCTGGCGATTTGTTGGTCTCGATTTGAGCCTCCAGGCGGCGCTTTCTGGGCCCCGGGACCCCCAGGGCGAATTTTTACCCCTGGGGAAGTGGTCGGGACCTCCGGGGCCGTGGATTCACAAAAGCATGAAAGGGAATTGAACACGGGCCGCTTGTCCTCCGGAAAACGAACGAGGCTGCTAGAGGCCTGGTGCGGCAAACGCGGCCTATGGAGGGCTCACGGGTCGAATGTGAAGCCGTTAAGTACGGAAACGAACACCACTCAGAAGATGAATTGCAACTGTCACTTGGAGCACAAGCCAACCAATTGATTTGCAGAACTGTCCCACTGCTAGCCACCAATCCGGCATACCAGACCACAAAGAAACACCAGAGAGCAAATGCACCTCGGCGGAGGCCAGGGTCCCCTCGCTTCCCCCAGCTCCCCGTTGGGCGACGCCAGGGCCCCCTCGCTTCCCCCAGCTCCCCCGTTGGTCAGGGGCCCCGCTGCCCCGTCGAGGACATGCCCGCCGCTGGCTCCAAGTCCGGCTTCCCTCTGGCGTACGACTTCTTGACCAAGTTCGACGCCTCTCCCTCGGCCGGGCCCCGCCGCGGCGAGCCGGCCCCCTATGCACGCGGCAGGGCCCGCGGTTCGAGAGCCCAGCGGGGTAGCCCAAGAGGGGAGACGGCCAGGCGAGGGTAATCGAAGAAGAAAGAACGCCATGAGCATATAAACTTTTGGCGCTCCGCGCGGATTTCCTGGATCCGCGCTGGGCCTCCCGGCGGCGCCTCCGGCGCCTCCAGCGCCGCCCCTGGCGCGCTCCGCGCGCCAGGGAGGGGTCGGCCCGGCGCAGATCAAAGAAATCCGCGCGAAGCGCCAAAAGTTTATGTTTATGGCGTTTTTTTCTCCGTCTAGGTAAAGATGACTGCCGACGATTCCTGCGTGGGCGACCCCCCCCCCCCCCAGACATCTGGCCGCTCCTATTTTTGTTGATGCGTGGGCCCCCAGAGGATTGGATAACTTCCCCAGGGCCAGGTTCTTCTTCCCGAGTCGTTTGTTGAACGGCCCCGGGGCCCGTAGAGGGCACCCAAGGCCCGAAAATAAATCAAAATTGGCCGCTCCATTTTTGTTCGGAACCTCGGATTTCTGGGCCTGGCCCTGTAACATCCTCTTGGCCACCCCTGGGCCTTCAGTCGGCCACAGGACCGCGACAGGCCCACAGAGCGAAGAGTATGCGAGAACAGGCACGTATCCTTGTTGCCCCCTTCCGCCATTTCCCCAAACAGTGCCTGCATTTTTTGGGGATTCTTACTTGTCTCCATAAGGAATTGGTTGGGTCTGGCGAGGTCTCGCCTCACTGCCGCATCGTTGTTGCCTCGTCTGCTGGGTGGGTCCAGCGGGGTTTCGCCACGTTGTCGCCCGTTGCCGCCCTGCTGCTGCCTCGTTGCCACTTCGTGCGCCCGGTGGGCTTCAACTTTCGCCAAGTTGCCGCCCGTGGCTGCCTTTGTTGCCGCCTCGTGCGCTGGGTGGGTCAGTCGAGGTTTCGCCACGTTGCCGCACGTTGCCGCATTGGCGCCGCTTCGTGTGCTGGGCGGGGCCGGCGAGGTTTGCCTCATGCGCTGGTTGGATATGGCGAGGTTTCGCCACGTTGCCGCCCGTTGGCGCATCCATGTCGCCTCGTGCGCTGGCTGGGTCTGGCGAGCTTTCGCCACGTTGCCGCTTCGTTGCCGCCTCGTGCGCTGGGTAGGTCAGGCGAGGTTTCGCCACGTTGCCGCCTCGTTGCCGCCTGATACGCTGCGTGGGTTTGGCGAGGTTTCGTCACGTTGCCCCAGTTGCCGCCTCGTTGCCGCATCGTTGCCGCCTCGTCTGCCCGGTGGGTCCAGCGAGGTTTCGCCACGTTGCCGCCAGGTTTCGTCACGTTACCGCCTCGTTGCCGCCTTGTTGCCGCCTCGTGCGCTGTGTGGGTCTGGCGAGGTGTCGCCACGTCGTCGCCTCGTTGTCTCTTTATTGCCGCTTCGTTGCCGCCTCTAGCTTGCACCACGCATTCTCCCCCCTCAGCGTTCTCGTGCTGCTGTCTTTTCCGCCTCTCCGCCTTAGCAATGACACGATGCCCTAGGTGCCCCATCCTGCCACCTCCAGCGCTGGTCCCGAAATGTCTAGTGAACGTGGCGGGTGGCATGTCGAACGGGCCCAGCTTCTGCCCACTCCTAGGACCCAGGAGGTGTAGGAAGGCTTCTTGTTTGGCGTAGACAGTCAAGAGCAATAGTGCAGGACCTCTGGCAAGATCAGTGCTGAATGGTTTTTTGCAATATTGATTCTTCGGAAGAAACCGAGTTCAACATAACGTACAATCGGACATCTGCTCCTGGCCAGACAACCGACGGAAAGCGGTAGACGTAAGTGTCGTGCGTATTATTGGTTCGGCCTCCAAGGACGTGACATGATGCGCACATGTATGGTCGGTGAGCAGCTACTACGTCTGACATATGGTGGCTAAGCAATGTGTTGGATCAGATAGTACCCTCTAGACAATTTACACCTTCCGGACAATGAGGACTACCTAGCGTAAACATGAAGCAGTATCCCTCAGCATCCGGCGGGAATGGACAAGAAAAACAAACGATAGGCAAATGTCAAGCAAAATTACCTTACAAACGGAGATCTACGGTGCCAAAGGCTGGACCTTTTTATCGGAGTCTAGTCAAGTTCAGACATGTGTCTGTATACACACAGTCATATGCGTATGTCGCATCGCGAAGCGATACATGTTGGTTTGATGCTATATGTTTGCTGTTCCCACCCATCCTATGTTGGTGGGCCCCCGCTTGGGAGAAACAGCGCCCCGCGTCTCCTCTCCTCCTCCTCCCCCCCTCCCTCCTCGCATCCCTGCGTATGCCCCCGCCCGATTCGCGCAACGCTCGCACGCTTCGTGGCCCCACGAGGAGCCACATCGAAGGCCACAGTGGTAAAGTCCGCGGCGGCTTCGCGCAAAATTTCGGCACACCTCTCACACGTTTTGTCTCCCTGTAGAGAGCTCCACCGAAGGCCCAAGTGGAAGCTCGCATGGCGGCGCCGCACAAAATTTGGGCACACCCCTCACACGGTTCGTGGCCCCGCAGGGAGGCCCGCCGAAAGCATCAGTTGAAAAGTTCGCATGGCGGCGCCGCGCGTGTTTCGGCGCACCCCTCACACGTTCCGTGGCCCATGGGGAGCCCCACCGCAGGCCCCCAGTGGCAAAGTCTGCATGCCGACGCCGCGCACACATCGTCACGCGCCTCATACGCCTCGTGGTCCCACGGGGATCTCCATCGAAGGCCCCAGTGGGGCGGCGCCAGGCCCATTTCGGCACACCCCTCACGCGTTTCGGGGCCCCCTAGGAAACCCCACCGAAGGCCCCAGTGGGAAAGTCCAGATGGCGGCGTCGCGCACAATTTTGGCACACCCCATCACACGTTTCGTGGCCCCACAGGGAGTTCTTCCTCTTTTGTCCCACCCGCCTTGCGATGGTCAGGCCTGCACATGACATGGTTGCCCTTTGCGGGAATAATGTGTTATTGGCATTGCCCGCGTTCACCTCGGAAGTCGCACCAGCGGTTGCTGACGTCGTATAACTAGCATTGCATGGGGGCACGCCTTGTCATTCGCTAGAGATCTGCAAATATTCATGTTGCCAAACATATTAATTGATGCTACCACAGCTATCGTTTCTATATAAGTCGTTTCTCACTCATGCCCCGTTTCCGCTAGTCAACACACCAGCATGTTTCATCCTGCAGATGTGGATTTGTCGTCTTAGTCGGCACGACATCAAGTATCCCGCGTTCAGGTTAGTAGTCAGCGACGCGTGTTGGGTGGTGGGTTATTGTTATGTGTACCGCTCGTTCGTTATTCCATCCTTCATTTGCCATTGTTCATGTTCGACACTGTTCGTACCGAACCTGCCATTTTCATTAATGTCGCTATCGTCCTACCTATCCATACCGTGGCGTACATTACGCTCTGTTCCGCGTCGTTTGTCAGAACCCCTGAGCATCGCCATACCACGCCGCGTTGAATCAACAGTCACGACTCGTTGCCCATGAGCTCTCGCCTATTGTTTTCCAGTGTGCCCGCACAGGAATTCGGGGAATCCGCTCGGAGATAAAGGAAACACCCGTGAAAACTTGCCCATGATGTCGGAGGATCAAAACGAGGAGAGAGGAGGGTGGTCATCGTCGTCGTCGAACGATGGGAATGGTGGTCCGCCGTCCTCATCGAGGAGAGGGTAGGGTGGATAGAGGAGGGGGGAGGAGCCAGTTGTGCGCCAGGAGAGAGAAATTTGCTCCTGAGGACGCGGTCCGCCAAACATTCTCTCAAGCATGAATCCGCCAACTCCTCATAACTAGGGGACCCATAGCAGCACGCTGTCACCGAGCCGCGATTGCAAGCCGATTGCGGTGATGACGCAAGAGACGAGGACGGATCAGAAGCATCACTGGAGTCTGGAGGATTCTGCTCTGGCTCGGGAGCCTATCGAATGCTATTTCAGACTTGTGGCATTGAGGGCACAAGGAAGGAAGGCTGGGAGGGGAAGGTGTTGGCGCCGCGGCTGCGCCTACAGTGATACCTCCTTCCCTGCCTACCGCTTCCCACCACCAACCTCCTCTCCTCACTCGCCTCCCTCCTGCTCCTCTACCATCCCCATGGCGGTCACACCGTTCCGTCTGCACATCCTTCCTTTCTTTTGGTGTCGCTACTTCCGCTTATTTTTTTCCGCAGCCGTCCTTCTTTTTCCAGCGCTTCCCCACCCCTGTTCTCCTCACTTCTCCATTCTACTTCCCCGACGGCTCCCTCCTCCCGCCACCTTCTCCCACCTGGTGCCTGCTGATTCCTCTTCCCCATATTTCTGCTCCTGTTCCCTCCCGAGGAGCCAGCCGCGGGTAGTTTCTGGCTCAGGTAGGGCCCTCGTGCGGGCTCCGTTTTTCCCCCCGAAGCCGGTCGCAGGAGTAGGAAACGTCAGGCTTAGAGAGGGCCGTCCGTTCCGAGCGATCGGAAGCAGAGGTCAGGGTGTTGCTTCTGCGTGGGAGTGCGGATCGCCCAAGACTAACAGACCACAGGGCACGATTTTGCGGCGACCGCGGGCCGAGCTGAGGACAAGCCAGGCCGCTCCCGCAACAACAACACTGGCTTGATGCGCCACCAGATAGCCCGCACGGAAGGGGTTGTCTCCAGCTCCCGAGTCTAAGTTCTGCTCCTTTTTTCTTTATTTGTTCTACATATGTTTCCGATATCTGTGTTCCTTTTCCCCAGTTGCATATGCAATTGTTTCTCCCTTCACTCTTCGCCCATGTTGCCAGTCCCTTCTTCTGGCCACACGCAGACCGTAAGGCATCAGCCCGGTTTCTTCGTCTGCGGTCGCCACATTGTTGGTTGATCCAGTGTTATATGGAGTATTCGCGAGGGGGGTGCTCCTCCTACTCCGACGCCGCCCTTTCGGAAGGCCAGGCTAGGCCGAGGATGCTTCGTTGATGGCTGTAGGACGCCAGGGAACACACGGGTTTTGCTTCATGATCTGAAGGGACCACAATCAATACGGTCAACGACGGGATGCCCCCCTGTGTCCGAAACAAATCGATCTAATACGACGGAGCTTCGCATTGCCAAGTGACTATCAGTAACATGTGCACGGCACGGCACACGGCGTGGCATTGCATACGGCACAGCACAGCACGGCACCGCCTCCCCGAATCACGAGTAGGACCCACGGCACGTCCACGTTTGGGCGGCCACTGGTTGCGCCAAAAGAGTGCGCCGAGGTCTGATATCGGTTGCGGCACAGTTTCGCCGAGGGTTGCCGCCGTAGGTTGCGCCATGAGTTGCGCCGCAGGTTGCGCCACAGGTTGGGTCATAGGCTGTGCTCGACCAAACCGCGTTTCGGTCCGCTCAATCACCCTTTCAACTCTGAATTGCACATGCATGTAGACCTTAGACACCAAAGTTGCATACAAAGACACATGGCAAGTCAACATCGAAATGCGCGTGCACGGGACAACACACGCAGGCACGGCAAGGCATGCGGTCACAGCATGCGCACGGGCGGCACATTTGTCGCATTCTAGAACGCGGGCGCGGTACGGCACGCGGGCACGGCATGGCACGTGGGCACGGCGCATGTACGGCACGGGCATGGCACAGGCACAAGGCTCGGCACGCGGGCGGCACATTCGTTGCATTCTAGAACGCGGGCACGCCACGGCACGCGGGCACGGCCCGTCACGGCACGCGAACACGAGCACGGCACGGCACGCCAGCGGCACATCTCTCGCATTCGACAGCGCGGGCACAGCACGGCACGCGGGCGGCATATCTTTCCGATTCTAGAACGCGGCACGCCACGGAACGCGGGCACGACTCGTCACGCGACGTGGGCAGCACATTTCTCGCAGTCTAGACCGCAGGCACGGCACGAGGGCACGGCACGGCACGGCATTTTGGCGGCAGATGTGCCGCATTATGTTTTGCAAGCACGGGCTTACCAATTGCAACCCAGACCCGTTACA
>CAUYUJ010017061.1:151208-153708 GCA_963575745.1 Prorocentrum cordatum | reverse complement strand
CCTGGTCTCCTTGCTGTAGCACGCCCACTCAGGGTCGCTCTGCCCCCACGCTACCTGCGCGCAGAGGTCGCACCAGCTGAATTCGGGCAGGTCGGTCCACGAGAGGTTGTCCCCCAGCGCCCACTGCCCCTCCCACTTTGCTTCCCCCGGCGCATGCATCTTGAACACCGTGCCGACCGCCAGGGGCTCCACCTTGGGCAGGTATTGCAGGAGGTCCGTGGGGTTGAACACCACAGTATTATCATTCTTGAGCTTGTCCACACGCAGCTACTATTATTATTACCACCACCACACTACTACTACTACTACTACTACTACTACTACTACTACTACTACTACTACTACGAGTACTACTACGAGTACTACTACTACAACTACTGCTACTAATACTACTACTACTACTACTACTACAACTACTACTACTACTACTACTACTACTACTACTACTACTACTACTACTACTACTACTACTACTACTACTATTATGGTTACTGCTTACGCAGGACGGAAGATTTTCCTTTTGAGGCCAACAGTGACGATGATGAGTTCGAGAGATAACATCGGTGCTGTCGAACGGACGGCATCTGGACGAGCTGCGCGCAACGCGTCCACGAGGAGAGAGACGCATTCATGTTGAGCGGGGGCCCCGCGCGCGGAAGGTTGATGGGAGTGCACGCGACAGAACGGGACCCATCCTAGGTCGTTGATGACCGAAACCCTTCCCCCGTAGAAGCTCAACACGGGCGGGCCCCGGGGTCCGCCGATCGGATTTCGCCAGGCTCCCCGCTCAGATTTGTTACATTGAAGTTCAGAAGGGCCAGAGATCAGATCCGCCGACAAAAAAGGCCGGACGCGGATCCAGAAAGTCCGAAATCAAATCCGCGGGGGCGGAACTCGGATCCACCGAAACAAAACCAACAACACCACAAATGGATCTGCTCGACCTTCATGGGGTCCGATTGCGGTTATCTTATACGCGTCCGTTAGAGACTTCAAACCGTCGTTCTGGGCCCAAGCGTGAAAAAACTTTCGTCCTGGGGATGTATTACTACTACTACTACTACTACTACTACTACTACGACTACTACTACTACTACTACTACTACTACTACTACTACTACTACTACTACTACTATTATTACTACCACTACGACTACTACTACTACTACTACTACTACTACTACTACTACTACTACCACTACTACTACTACTACGACTACGACTACGACTACGACTACGATCGCTACTACTACTACTACGACGACGACTACTACAACTACTACTACCACGACTAGTACTACGACTTCTCGTTTTACTACTACTACAACTACTAGCACTACTATTATCACTACTACTACTGCTGCTACGACCACCACTACTGTTACAGCTAGTACTACTACCCCTACAAGTACTAGTATTACTACTACTACTACTACTACTACTACTACTACTACTACTACTACTACTACTACTACTACTACTACTACTACTACTATCACTACTACTACTACTACTACTACTACTACTACTACTACTATATACGTACTACTACTAGTACGACTACTATACTACACTACTTACTGTTACTATACTACATACGAAACGACTAGTACGACTACTACTTATTACTACTACTACTACTACTACTACTACTACTACTACTACTACTATACTATTACTACTACTACTACTACTACTACTACTACTACTACTATTACTACTATACTACTGATTACTACTACTACTACTAGTACGACTACGACTACTACTACTGCTTACTACTACTAACTACTACTGCTACTACTACTACTACTATACTACTACTACTACTACTACTACTACTACTACTACTACTACTACTACTACTACTACTACTACTACTACTACTACTGCTACTACTACTACTACTACTACTACTACTACTACTACTACTACTACTACTACTACTACCACGGCTACGACAAATACTACGACTACTACTACCTATGGCTACCACTACTACTGTTAGTGATACTACTACAACGCATACCGTTGCTACTACTACGAATCGCATTATTATCACTACCACGGATATTATTTCCCGGCGGAGCCGGGTAAAATTCCGTGCCCGCCGGTGACTGACTGACCTGACTGACTGACTGATTGACTGACTGATTGACTGACTGAACGTCAGGAGGGCACCTTGAACAACACATGTCAAACCGCTCGCGGGCGCGCAACCGCAACTGGGCCACACATTTCGACCCGTCCGCGGGCGCACAACCGCAGCCGCAACTGGGCGACACATTTCAAGCCGCCCGCGGGCGCGCAACCGCAACCGCAACTGGGCGACACTTTTCAAACCGCCCGCGGGTGCGCAACCGCAACTGGGCGACACATTTCAAACCGCCCGCAGGCGCGCAACCGCAACCGCAACTGGGCGACGCATTTCAAACCCGCCCGCGGGCGCGCAACCGCAACCGCAACTGGGCGACACATTTCAACCCGCTCGCGGGCGCGC
>CAUYUJ010017061.1:129788-139788 GCA_963575745.1 Prorocentrum cordatum | reverse complement strand
TCATCGTTCCCCTCGACCCTTGCACAAGCGCGCAGCCTGGGCACTCCGCAGCAGTCGCGAGTTTGGGGCCGCACCCGGCAGGACTGGGCCACCATGAAGTACGACACCAATTGGCACGCTCATTCCGATATCCCGAGGCCCCACAACGCTTCGGACTACACGGGCTACCCCAAGCTCCTATTTGGTTGAGCGCGCCACCCGAGTAGATTGCCTGAGATTGGCGGAGGGACCCGACAACGCCGAAAGCATTCGGGGCATCCACGCAGATGCGTAGGTGCAACCCGAGTAGGCAAGGGCCGTTTGCCGCTTGAGTCTGTGACCAAATTCATCATATCCATGGGAATCATCGCCGTCGTTGCATGCAGCGCTATGAGCCATGTGGGTCAGCATTGCCAAACAGTTGTGACGTCGCAAGCGATCTTTTCTGCCTTTTCCTTATCCCCCTTCAACAGCCACGGTCTCCCCTTCCTTCTTTCCCTGTTCCACCTCCTCCCCCTCTGTCATGTGCGTCCTTCGTGGCTGGATCTTGCACGCGCGTGCCTCGTATGTCTCTCGTGTCTGGATTGTTCGATGAATCTTTCGTTTGGAGTCACCCGCATTGCAAACACGCTTGCTGGTGGTCGGATGCACCTCCCCCCACCGAGCGAGCGCCACCAGCACGTGACGAATACGCGCGCCTTCGGTGCCAGTTGGCAGGACGTTTTGTGCGCACATCAGCTCAGCGCGGCCACTGCGTCAAGATAGTAGCCGACACACCCGAGCAACTGCCAGGTTGCCTGGACACGGCAGGCGCGCGCCCCGGCACGAGGACGAAAATCCCGCGCCACGATGGCATTGAAGCAAAAGAGCACCAGTGGGACTCCTCTTCTCTCTCTCTCTCGTTCTCCCTTCCTCTCTTTGTTCTCTCTTGCACTCTCTCTCGTTCTCTCGTTCGCTTTCCCCCTCTCTCTCTCTCTCTGTATAGTTCTTTATTCCTCTGTATATGATTGTGTGTACCTGTGTATATGTATACATATATATATATATATGATTTGAAATGATATGTACATGTATGTATGTATGTGTGTAGGTCTCTCTCTTTGCCTCGCTCTCCTTCTCTTTATGTGCATATGCACCTCTATCTCTTCCTGTCAAGAGGGCGGCCGAACGGCCTCCCGAGGGCCCAAAAAGGCCCAAAACACCCACCAGACGCCCGAAGACGACCCAAAGAACACGCCCAAGAGGCTTTCGAAACGGAGAAAAACAGTAATTTCCAATGCCTTTTGCATGATTTGGGAATGCTCTGTTCGTCAGTTTTCCAAGCGTCCGAGACCGCCCAAGAGGCTTGAAGATCACGCCAAAACTGTCCAAAAGGGCTTGTAGGCAGTCCAAGAGACCCCCCAAACGGCCCAGCAGGGACCCAAGATGGCCCGAAGAGAGCCCCATGGCGGCCCAAGATGGCCCCAAGACGCCCCCGAAGCATTCCAAAGCGTGATCCAGTCGTTCAAGGAGGCTGCAGTTGGAAGCAGGGTGGCCCGAGGAAGTCCCCAGAGGACCCCAGAAGGCGCCTAGGAGGCTTCCAGAAGGCCCCAAGAAGCCCTGTAAAACTTTGGTGGGGCTCCCAAGAAGCTCTCCAAGAAGGAACCTCCGCAAAAAGAGCAGTGGAGGATGGGGAAGAGTTCGCAGGGAAGGGCGAGAATGAAGAAGAGAAGGGAAGGATAACGAACAGAAACATGAGGGAAGGATAACGAACGGCATTATCAGAGTGAGGGGCCGAACGGTCATTCATTATCCCTGGGTGCGTTGCTAGAGTGGACTTCTGCGGTACGGATTGTTGATGTTGTTGTTGGATTCCCAAGTTTATAGAAGAGTTGTTCTTGATCCCCCCTCCGGTAAACATTGTAAGTTTCAAGTAAAGTGTCTCCCGGGGCTCGCACCCTGGTCTTTTTACAAGGGACAGTGAGGGGTCACCAAACTGCGTTGTTGGGCCCCGAATTACAACAACAACAACAACAATCAGTATAAGATTTCTCGCTCTTACTGGCACGCGTGTCCTGCATTCTGTATACCCCAACCCTCGATACCCGCCCACTTCGTCTTCGATTGCACCCTCTTTCGGGGGGAAGATCTTCCTTGTCGACCACTGACTGAAGGGCGAGGAACTCTGAAGCTAGAGCGCCGTTCCTGAGTTCGGGGGCCTCTTTGGCCAGGGGCTCTACATATGGAGAAATATCGAACGGGAACCCTTGTCGCCGTGTCTGGGGGCCTCCACCAACTTGTCTAAATTTCGAATTACGAAAAAGAATCGAGCGAGAGCGCCACTCTTGAGTTCTGGGGCCTCTCTGGCAAGGGCCTTTGCGAATATGTCTTGAGGAAGTATCGAACGAGAGCCCTTGTCGTCGTAATTAGGCCTCCACCTCTTTGATTGAATCACGAGGAACTCTCGAGTGAGAGCGCCGTTTCTGAGTTTGGGGGCCTTCCTGGCCAGGGGATCTCGGAGCAAATCGTGAGGAAGTATCGAGCAGGAGCCCTTGTCATCGTGGCTGGGCCTCCGCCAACTTGATTGAATTGCGAAGAAGTCTCGAACGAGAGTGACGCTCCTGACTTCGAGGACGTCTCTGGCCACGGTGTCTCGGGGTAAGTTGCGAGGAAGTACCGAGCGGAAGCCGTTGTCGTCGTAGTTGGGCCTCCAAGGGCCCACACTTACACTCAAGCCAACGCTCGCGCGGAAACCTTGCTCTCAGAGAAAACGTGGCCGGCGTCGAGGCGAGAGCGCGCGGAACTAACAACAACAACAACAACAACAATAACAACAACAACAACAACAACGACAACGACAACGACAACGACAATAACAAAAACAACAACTGCAATCGTTGTAAGATTGCTCGTTCTGATCTGCTCGAGTGTCCGTTAACGCGTATTTCCCAAACCCTCGATACTTGCCCTCTTTGTCTTCGATCGTACCCCTTTTGAAGATTATACTTTTCTTCCCTGCTGACTGGGCCCCGGCAAGTGGCGGGGCGGCCGCGGACCGTCGGCCTGGCCAGCGGCAGCGCTGATCGGCGGCAACCCGATCCAAGAGGGACGGACAGGGGACCGACCACGACGACGACGACGACGACGACGTCGGCGACGTCGACGGCGACGGCGGCGACGGCGACGACGACGACGACGACGACGACGAGCGAAAGCGAGAGCGAGACAGAGAACGACAGCAGGGCCACGAAGGGCACGAAGTAGGCCACGAAGGGCGACAGCGGGGATACGAAGGGAATGCGTATGGGGCCACGAGGAGCGCGAACGAGCGGGGGCCACGAAGGGCAGATAATGCGGGGCTACAGAAGGCAACGACGGGGCCAGCGAGGGTAGCAACTGGGCCACATAGGACAGCGAGGGGGCCACAAAGGGCGACAGCGGGGCCACAAAGGGCATGCGCATGGGGCCACGACGGGCACGAACGAGCGGGGGCCACGAAGGGCGTGCGCATATTGGGCCGCGGAGGGCAAGGAAGGGGCCACTGAGGGCAGCAACGAGGCCCCGAAGGGCAGCGAGGGGGCCGCGAAGGGCTGCAACGGGGCCACGAAGGGCAGCGACGGGGCCACGAAGGGCTGCGACGGGGCCACGACGGGCAGCGAAGGGGCCACGAAGGGTTGCAACGGGGCCACGATGGGCAGCGAGGGGGCCACGAAAGGCTACAACGGGACCACGAAGGGCAGCGAGGGGGCCACGAAGGGTTGCAACGGGGCCACGAAGGGCAGCGGGATCCGATGCCTAAGTAATCTGTGAGGGAGTCCAAAGCGTGAGCGCGACTCCTGGGTGCCTGAGTGTCGGGAGAACGGTGCTTGAGTAGATTGCGGGTAATTTCAACGCAAGGGTGCTATTCTTTAGTAAATTGCAATCAAGTCTCCAGCGAGAGCGCGACTCCAGAGCGCCGAGGGGGCGATGCCTGAATACATTGTAAGGAATCCAAAGCGAGAGCGCGATTCCTGAATAGGATACGAGGAAATCCCAGGCGGGAGCGGGGGTCCTGGCTAAATTGTGAGGAAGTCTCAGGCGGGAGCCGTTGTCGTTGTAATCCGGGGGGCAACCACGCAGTTTGAGGATGAAGGCTTTCCCTGTTTTTTTTTTCATATATATATATATATATATAAAAAAAAAAGAAAAAGGAAAAAAAAAAAAAAAAAAAAAAAAAAAAAAAAAAAAAAAAAAAAAAAAAAAAAAAAAAAAAAAAAAAAAAAAAAAAAAAAAACGGGTGCGAGAGCCGGGAGGGGCACTTCAGTTGAAACATAGAATGTGCACCAGAGGAGCTCAACAATAATTAGCCTTCAGCAGTGAGAGCTTAACAACAACAACAACAGGAACAACAACAACAACAACAACCACAACCAGTAGCAGTAGCAGCAGTAGTAGTAGTGGTACTAGTACTAGTACTAGTAGTAGCAGTAGCAGTAGCAGTAGTAGTAGTAGTAGTAGTAGTAGTAGTAGTAGCAGTAGTAGTAGTAGTAGTAGTAGTAGTGGTACTATTATGATTGTTAATACTAGAACTAGTAGTAGTAGAAGTAGTAGTAGCAGTAGTAGTAGTAGTAGTAGCAGCAGTAGTAGTAGTAGTAGTAAGTAGTAGTAGTGGTATCAGTAGTTGTAGTAGTAGTAGTAGTAGCAGTAGTAGTAGTAGTAGTAGTAGTAGTAGCCGTGGTAGTAGTAGTCGTAGTAGTAGTAGTCGTAGCCGTAGTAGTAGTAGTAGTAGTAGTAGTAGTAGTCGTAGTAGTAGTAGTAGTAGTAGTAGTAGTAGTAGTAGTAGTAGTAGTAGTAGTAGTAGTAGTAGTAGTAGTAGTAGTAGTAGTAGTAGTAGTAGTAGTAGTAGTAGTAGTAGTAGTAGTAGTAGTAGTAGTAGTAGTAGTAGTAGTAGTAGTAGTAGTAGTAGTAGTAGTAGTAGTAGTAGTAGTAGTAGTAGTAGTAGTAGTAGTAGTAGTAGTAGTAGTAGTAGTAGTAGTAGTAGTAGTAGTAGTAGTAGTAGTAGTAGTACGTAGTAGTAGTAGTAGTAGTAGTAGTAGTAGTAGTAGTAGTAGTAGTAGTAGTAGTAGTAGTAGTAGTAGTAGTAGTAGTAGTAGTAGTAGTAGTAGTAGTAGTAGTAGTAGTAGTAGTAGTAGTAGTAGTAGTAGTAGTAGTAGTAGTAGTAGTAGTAGTAGTAGTAGTAGTAGTAGTAGTAGTAGTAGTAGTAGTAGTAGGGGGTTTACCTTATTTTGCTTGCCCTGGGGAGCCTGTGGGATTCCTTTGGGTTCCTGTTGGTTTGGGGCTCGGTTGAGCGTCCTGGGGGCCTTCTTGGGCGTCCTGGGCGCCCAAGAGAGCCTCCAGGATGCCGTATGGTAATCGAATGGTTTTCGTATGGTACCCTTTTAGTGTTCCCATGCTACCCTTATGGTGTTCATGTGGTACTCTGCTGGTTTTCATATGGTTTGCTTATGGCGTTCGCATTGTAATCGTATGGCTTTCGCATGGAAATATTATGGATTTTTCTAACTGGTAATATTATGGCTTTCGTATGGTAATCGCATGGCTTTCGTATGGTAATCGTACGGATTTCGCATGGTAATAACCGCGCGGCTTGCGTATGGTAATCGTGTGGTGTTCGTATGGCCCTCGTGTGGTAATAGTATGCTATTCGTGTGGTTTTCGTGTGGCTGTCGCATGGTAATCGTATGGTTTTCGCATGGTAATTTTATGGTGTTCGCATGATTTCTGTATGGCGTTCGCATGGTAATATTATGGTTGTCGTATGGCTTCCGTACGGTAATCGCATGGTTTTCGTAAGGTGCTCGTATGGCAAGATTATGGCTTTCGCCTGGTAATCGTACGACTTCCGTATGGTAGTCCTATGATTTTCGTATGGTAATCGCATGGTACTCGTATGATAATATTGTGGTGTTTGCATGGTTGTCGTATGGTAAGCTTATGGTTTTCGCATGGTGATGGTATGGCTGTGGCATGTTGATCACATGGCTTTCGTTCGGTAATCGTATGGTTGCCGTATGGTTTTCACATGGTAATCGTGTGGTTTGCGTCGGGCGATCGCATGGTAGCCCTATGGCTTCGCATGGTAAACTAATACGGCCCTCGTGTGGTAATAGTTTGGTTTTCGTATGGTGTTCGTATGGTTTTGGTATGGTACTCTTCTGGCTGTCACATGGTAGTCTTTTGGCTGTCGCCTGGTAGCCCCATGATTTTCGCATGGTCTCCGCGTGGGGATCTCATGGTCTTCGTATGGTAATCGCATTGTGGTATTATGGCTTCGACATGGTAATCGCATGGTAAACTTACGGCTGTCGCATGGTAATCGTATGGTTTTCGTATGGTAATCGCATGGTTTTAGCATGATAGTAGTATGGTTGTTCGTGTGGCTTTCGTGTGGGAATATCATGGATTTCGTGTGGCCCTCGTATGGTAATACGCTGGTTGCCGCGTGGTAACATATATGGTTTTCGTATGGTAATCTTACGGCGGTCGTATGGTCATCGCATGGTTTTCGTATGATAATGATACGGCTGTCGCATGGTAATCGTATGGCTTTCGTGCGGCAGCCGTACAGTGATATTATAGTGTTCGCATTGGTTTCGTATGGTGATCCTGTGGTATTCGTGTGGTTTTCGTATGGTAACCTGATGGCTTCCGCATGGTAACCTTATGGTTGTCGTATGGCTTCCGCATGGTAAGATTAGGGTTTTCGTGTGGCTGCCGCATGGTAATATTATTTTTCTCATGGTGATACCACGGCTTTCATATGGTAATCGCATGGCGTGCGCATGGTAATCGTATGGTTTCCGCATGACTTTCGTATGGTAATCGCATGGTCCTCGTATGGTATTATTTGGTTATTCGTATGGTTTCCACATGGTAAGCTTATGGTTTTCGTATGGTAATCTTGCGATTTTCGCATAGTTGCCGTATGGTTTTCGCATGGTAATCGTATGGCTTCCGTGTGGAAGTGTTATGGCGTGCGCACGGTGTTCGGATGTTTTTCCCATGGTAATGTTTTGGTTTTCGTGTGGTGCTCGCATGGTAATAATATTGCGTTCGTGCGGTTTTCGAATGGTAATCTTCTGGCTCTCGCATGGTAATATCATGGCTCTCGCATGGTACCCTGATGGTTTTCGTATGGTAATCGTATGGCTTTCGCATGGTAGCCGTATGGTTGTCGCATGGTTTTCGCAAGGTTGTCGCATAGTTTTCGTATGTTATTGTTCCATGGTTCACGTGTAATTTTCGCATGATAATCTTATGGTTGTCGCATGGTCGTCTTATGGTGTTCGCATCGTAACCTTATGGTTGTTGCATGGTTTGCGTATGGTAATCTTATAGCCGCCGTACGGTAATACATTGGCTTTCGTATGGTAAATAGTATGGCTTCCGTCTGGTAACCCTATGGTTTTCGTGTGGTAATGGTATGGCTTTCGCATGTTAGTATTATGGTTTTCGTTTGGCTTCCGTATGCTAATATGATGGTTTCGCATGGTTTTCGTAAGAGAAGTTTTGGCTTTCGTATGGTCATATTATGCTTTTCGTACGGTGGTCTAATGGTTTTCGCATTGTAACCTTATGGTTGTCGCATGGCTTGCGTATGGTAGTAGTATTGCTCTCGTATGGCTCTCGCATGGCAATAGTACGGTTTTCGCATGGTAATATCATGGCGCTCGCATGGTACTCTGATGGCTTTCGTATAGTAATCGTATGATTCTCGTATGGTTGCCGCATGGTTTTCGCATGGTTGTCGTATAGCTTTCGTATGGTACTTGTCATGGTGTTCGTATGATTCTCGCATGGTCATCTTATGGCTGTCGCATCGTAGCCTCATGGTTGTCGCCTGGCTTGCGTATGGAAAAATAATGAGCTTCGTGCAGTAATATCATGGTATTCGTATGGTAATCGTATGACTTCCGTTTGATAATCTTATGATTGTCGTACGCATTCCGTATGGTAATCGTATGGATTTCGCATGAAACTATTATGGTTTTCGTTTGGCTTTCGTATCCTAATAGGATGGTTGCCGTATGGTTCTCGTAAGGTAATACTCCGGTTTTTCTGATGGTAATGTTATGGCTGTCGTATGGTAATTATGGTTTTCGTATGGTCATCGCATGGCTTTCGTATGGTAATCATGTGACTGTCGCATGGTACTCGTGTGGCTGCCGTATGGTGGTCGTATTTTGTCGTATGATAATCGTATGGTTTTCGCATGGTAATCGTATGGCTTGCGCATGGTAATCGCATGTTTTTCGCATGGCAATGGCGTGTTTTTCGGGCGCGGCGGTTCTCCCCTCAGGATCCCCACCACCTACCCTTCTTGTCTTCCAAGGAATAAATTCGGCAAACAGAGTAAGGTCAGCCCTAGTAGTGGTAGTAGTAGTAGTGGTAATAAGAATAGTAATAAGATTCTTATGTATTATACGAGTACTAGTTTCAAAACAAATATTGAATAGTAGTAACAGTATTGATAATAATGAGCATGTTCTCTTGCAGATCCTCAAGCGTTCTGCATACCTCATGCACACACACGGAAACACGATGCCCGTATGATGTAGAAGCCGTGCGACCGCAGTCTCCGCTTGCAAGCTGCAGTCCAAGCGTGGCACCGACGTGCGCGCCCGCCGACGCCGGGGAATGCAGAGGAGGAGACGGGACGAGGGAGAAGAAGGAGCAGCAGCTCCACTGCACCTTGGGGTTCTAGGCTGCCACGGCCAGCACATACAGTCAAGACGCTGAAATAAGAACCGGTTTGGGCTCAGGAGAGCTCTGATGTTCGGGCAGCTCCGGAGATATGGGTCGTTCAGGTAGCCTATTCGTGGCCGATTCTCGCCGTGGCCATGAGAGCTCCGTCTGTCTTTACTACGCGTTCCTTGTGGTAGGACGATGCATGTACGAGCACACACAAAAGCATACGCGTATGTGCGCACGCGAGCGCGCGCACTCGCCCATGCGCATGTGAACGATGATGGAATTGAGGATTTCCAGAAACCGCCATAAGCCTTTATTGATTGTGCAGGCGACGTGAAAGTTGGAGCAGTCGCAAGTCTGCATGTCCAGGAGAGGATTTTCCAAACTCGGGCCAGTGCACAACGCCAAGTATGAATCTACAGGTAAGCAAAGAGTCGAATGCCTAGATGTGCCAGAAGCGTCAGCGAAGCAGACAAAGCGAAGGCGATGCACTCTTGTGAACATCGTGTAGCTGACACAGCGGTCTGAAATCCGAGCAACGAGACATTCATTATAAGGAGATACTGAGCAGCAAAATCCATTTTTGCTGGGCGCTGGCCGAAATTTTAGCCGACTGCGATCAAGCTGACATGCTGCGGTCGGCGTTTCGGCTAAACGCGCCAGTGTCGACCAGATTTGGAGCCCCAGAGGGTGCCAAAAACACTTGTGTTCCTTGCTCCCATCCCTCCGAACAGGGCGAGGTCGAGAGTCTACAGTCAGGAATTTTGGCTTCGTCGCGCCGCTGGCTCTGGCCCAACACGCTTCGGCGCGACACGCTAACAGCGTCCCGGTCCCCGAGAGTCAATGTCCCGAGCTTTGCTAAGCCTCCCGTCCCGCGGAGCGGACCGACAGGCTGTCCGCTTGCAAGGCATAGCGTCCTCCTCCTCCTCATCCTGCTCCTCCTCCTCCTCCTCCTCCTCATCCCCCTCCTCCTCCTCCTCCTCCTCCTCCTCCTCCTCCTCCTCCTTCTCCTCCTCCTCCTCCTCCTCCTCCTCCTCTCCTACTACTAACTACTACTACTACTACTACGACTACTACTACTTGACTACTACTACTACTACTACTACTACTACTACTACTACTACTACTACTACTACGACTACTACTACGACTACTACTACTACTACTACTACTACTACTACTACTACTACTACTACTACTACTTACTACTACTACTACTACTACTACTACTACTTACTACTACTACTACTACTACTACTACTACTACTACTACTACTACTACTACTACTACTCTACTACTACTACTACTACT
>CAUYUJ010017061.1:67288-127288 GCA_963575745.1 Prorocentrum cordatum | reverse complement strand
GTCGCCCGATCTCATCGCGTCGGCGGCCGCAGCCTGTGCTGACAGCAACTGGGCTCGGCACGCGCCACTACGCGACACGCCTGCCATCCCCAAGATGCCGATCGGCATCAGCCTGGTCTCTCTCGAGCGGTTCCGTGCCGCGTTATACCACGGCCAGTACGACTTCGAGCAGAAGACCGTGGACGACCTGCTGGGTGCCCTGCTGTGTGATGGCGATGTTCCTCACCCTGGCGACCCTCATGCTCCTGCAGACGAGCCTTCTGTGCGTGCAGATGTGCCTCATCGTGATGATGAAGAACTTCCTGGTGGTGCTTTTCCTGCTGAAGCGGTTCATGGCGTTTCTCCTGCCGGCCTGCCTGATGAGCTACCTGACGATCCTGGGGATCATGGGCTACCTGACTTTCCTGGTGGAGCCGCTCTTCCTGAGCTACCTGAAGATTCTGGCGGAGCCGCTCTTCCTGATGATGCTGATCTTCGTTTTCCTGCTCGTAGGCCTGACCAAGATCGATGCGCTGATCGTCATGGCGTGGGCGGTGCTCGCTGGTGGACTGCCCGCCAGGCCATCGCCGACGCCTGGCTGCTGCGCCCTGCTCGCGATGATCCTGTCCTCCGCGCTGGGCCCGCGACTGAAGCTCAGAAACTTGCTGCTCCTGTCGCTGGTCGCGACAACATCGGGTTCACGTTCGCCACGAACTCGTTCCGACCTGGTTCGTCTGTCTACGACTCGTCTGGCGGAGACTGGCACGACAGCATGCCCAGAGGCTGGAGGCTGACGCCGCACCGCTTCAAGCGGGCTGTATGACGCCCCCCGCGCGCCTCAGTTGCCCTCCCCGCGACCTCCCCTCACTCCCGTCTGTGTGTCTTGTTGGGGGGAGGGAATGGGAGGGATGGAGGATGAGGTGGCTGTCTGGAGATCTCTCTCTAGTTGCCGCCCCGTTTGATATAATAGATTGTCCAGTGTTGGCGCTACCACACGTCCGAGGATGATCTTTTGAATTGCAGGTGCATTCGGGCCCTCGAGGTTTCGTGCCCCTGTTTGTCGGTCGTGGCCCTCCGCCTCGTCTCTGTCTGGGTTCCTGGGTCCGTCCCTCGTTCCCTTTTCGGTCCCCTTCGGGCCCCTTCGCTCTTCGTCGGAGCAGGAGTGCTCGGCAGACGTTCACCCGCGCGCAAATCAAAAGCAGGCGGCGGGGATGGGCGGGTTGGTTGGCAGGGTGGTTGGTTGGGTTGGTTGGCGGCTTGGCTGGTTGGGTTGATTAAGTTGGTTGTGATGGTTGGACTGGCTAGGGCAATTGGTTTCGATCGTTATGTCGATGTCCTTGGCAGTGGCAGAGCACATTCTCACGCCGACGGCGAGAACCTGACGAGATCTTCAGAAGCGTTGACCGAGTTACGGCTGGAAACATGATCGCTTAGATAATTACGGATTTGTTTTGCCAAAAGGACGGTTGGTCAGGGTACTTGGGAAGGAAAATAAAAGGGGGAATGTGATTCCTCTCTGTCTGCCAACCCACCCACATAAACCATTTCCACCCAACAAACTCCAATTCTGCCATCCAACTGCTACCCTCAGGCCTTCATCCAGGGACCCCCATACCCTTCACAGACCTGGACGTCGTTAGCCAAAAAAGTGGTCGTCGGAGGTCCATGACCTGCTCGCCGCCACGCTCACCCCTAGTGGAGTCTTGGATAACACGGCACGAATCTGTCAAACGCCAGCGTGAGAAAGGTTGTTGTTCCAATCTGCACACTACCCGAAAAGTCTATTCGAACGAAAAGACACGGGGAGATGTGGCTGCCCAACGGGGCATTTGGGCAATGGTTGAGCCAACCACACTCGGATTCGATGTGCCTACCCGTGACAACTAGGCACCGATCAGCGGGGGAGCGAGGCAACTAGGTGCGCAAAGAAGATGCAGTCTGGCAGCGAGGCAAAGGCGCAACGAAGCACTCGGGCCACAGGGTAGCAGTGCAAGGAGATAGGCAACCAATGAGCCACAGAATTGGGGCTTGAAGTCTACAAGATGCATGAATGCAACATAACAGGACAGCAGACATCAAGACAGCAAAGCAGGCACCAGCGCATACCCAAGTCGCAGTTGACTGGGCAGAAGGGCCATGAGGCACACATGCCATGAGGCAGCGAGGCGACTTAATCGAATATTATATGTTTCCACGTGTCGACGAGGCAACGACGCAAACAGACACAGGGGCCACGAGCCAATGAGGTTGGCAATGCAGCGCGTGCACCACATGATCGCCAAATTGCAACATGGTGCGGAGGCAACAGGGCAGCAGAGCATCGAGGTTGCATGGCCGGCGACAGGTTCGCCACGAAGTTGGGCATCGCCAGGTACCCGATTTCGAATCTCGGTGGCAAATTCTAGCCCACCCATTGCCTAGAAGGGGCACAGTTGTGTTTGCCATGCCTGTAACGTCGGTAGGATTATGACGCATGGCGTTTCCGTCTTCCGCGGCGTCGAAGTGGCGGCGTCCAGTAGAGAGGCCGATCTGAGCGCTTTCTTGAGCCCGCAGAGCGGGAGTTACGGCGGGCCCCCAGGGGAAAGTTTGCACGCAGATGTTGTAATCAGTGGGTGTTAGGGATATTGCCTCCACGAGGGTCGGTACCAATATTTGTAATGTTTCTTAGGGCCGTGTTGGCATCCCGTGGGGGGGCGGACGGCCTTTTGGGTGGCAGTGGGACACGAAGTACGTGAGGGGTGCCCCGAAGTAAAGTTCCCCTGAGTCGTCTGAGGGGTCAGTTGAGAGCGTGAGGGGTGTGCCGAATTGATCCATTCGTGGCCCTCGGAGCGCAGATCACCCGTTGTCGAGGATGTCCCGAGCGAAACGCCAGATGTTGATATTCAGAGTCCCCTTTCCGAAGCCGACTTGTCGAGGATGTCCCCAGCGAAACGGCCATTCGAAGCCATCGGAGCACGTTTCGCTTGTATTTTTATGCGTCCCAGGTGAATGGGCCGTCGGAATGCGTGAGGCTACGTCGCAGCCTTGTCGCAGCCCTGAGGGCGCATCTCACTCGTGTTTTTACGTGCCCCAGGAGCTGTCACGCGCGTGGACCTACCGCTAGGAGCACATGTCACTCCTATGTTTCACGTGTCCCAGGAGAAGCATCACATGGAAACATCACTGGCTGGCGGAATGGACGAAAGCCCTCTTGGCATGCCTCACGCATGCTTCTCCCTCTTCTCCATCACTCTCCCTTTCCTGAATCAGCCGTGGAGCCTACAACACGGCCAGGGCCCGCAGGGGGTCCGCCGGATTAATCGCTTCGCTCATGTCGCCGGCCCATGTTGCACCACTGTTGCTATATGTTGATGTGCCCGTAGAGGGCAAAAACGAGGATAGGGGACTCCGGTAGGGGAGGAGGAGGAGGAGGACAAGGAGGAGGCCTCTCGACAGCTTCTTGGGTCACCGTTGGGACCAAACTGGGTCGCGGACAGGACGCCTTTTTGGAAGGCTTCTTGGGGTCTCTCGGGGGGCCTTTCGGGGGCCTCTTGGCGGCATTTTTGAGACCTCCTGGGGCCTCTTGGGGACCCCATGGGGCATCATTTTGGCTTCAAGGGGCCTCCTGAGGGGTTCTGCCAGGTCTGCTGGGGGCCAACATTCGGGGAACACTCGATATGTATGTTCGGGTTCCCCCTCTTGGGGCCGTCATGGGGGCCTCTGGAGCCCTCTAGGGAGGCCTCTTGGGCCCTCTTGGGCCGTCTTGCGGCCGTCCTGGGAGCCTATTGAGCTGACTTGGGGCGATCTTGGAGGCCTCTTGGGCCGTCCTGAGCGGTCGGAAGCTTGAAAAGGCGGCAACACCAAAATCTTTCAATAACCCAAGCACAATCAATAAGAGTTGCCTCTGGGCTCATTTTGGAGCCCTCCTAGGGTGTCTTGGGCGCCTCTTAGGCCGTTTTGAAACCAATTTGGGCTATCTTGGAACGATCGTGACTTGAGGCCACGAGGCCTGCCACCTATTTGGCGCCTCCTCGGGGCGTTCCTGGGGAGCTCTGGGGGTCCCCAGGGTCGCGCCCAGGAGTTCTGGCATCCGTGACCCGGATTTGCCGGGACTTTACCCGGGTATTTTGCGGCGTCATGGACGCCGATTTCGCCGTCTCTGGTGCAGACGATCCGCGGGTGCCGATGCGTCATAGCATCGTCGCGGCGCGCACCTTCCGCAACGGTGCAAGCGTGTTTCCCCTCCAGGGTCGTCCACAGCTTCAGTGGGCTATTTATCGCGTCTGGTTTTGCTCTACCTGTGCCCAGATCTGCGGGCCTCGCCGTGCGGGGTTTGCGCGTTGGGCGGCAGGCATACTATCGCGCGTTCGCGTAGCCACTCAACAAAAAAATGCGGCGTCAACGGGGTGGCGCCCTGTAGAGAGTCCGATATGATCGCTTTGTTTCCCCGCTTGTGGTCGGCCCCTCCAGGCGTGGCACAGTCCGTCTGCTTTGCGTGATTCAACCGTCGAATTGTGGATCTAAAACGAAACGGGAAGAACTCGTATCAGCCAGCGTTGACTCCAAAAAGATTAGACGACTCAAATCAAGGAATGAGAGGAATCGAGCATGCTTGGAATCCGCAACTCAGCAAGCAAGCAAGCGTGCAAGCACGCCAGCAAGCAAGCAAGCAAGCGTGCAAGCGTGCAAGCAAGCAAGCAAGCAAGCATACGGGGGGAGGCCATTGGAAAAAGGGGGGATAGGCATAGCCGTAGCCATAGCCATAGGAATTAGGGGGGGCATAATTAGGGAGAAGAGGGGGCAACGGACCAATTAGTAGGGTTTGAGCTAGGACTCTTATAGGGTAATCCTATTTGGAGAATTGGCACTGATTGCATTGGGCCGGGGAGGGCTACACACCACAGCGTAGCAGCATTGCACCACACGGGCAAAAAAATACGGCACCGCGCAGGTCACGGTTTCGAAAGTTGAGGGCGGCACCGAGAAGCCTTCCTGCGGGCAAGGGATCCGAGACTTTGCGACTGAGCACCGCACGGCAATACCTCGCACCATGTGGCCAACGAATCCGATGATTAGGAATACGGCACCATATAGCACCACATAGTATTAGGTGGGTGGCGGATCCAAGATTTGTGTGCACGGCACTCCGCGGCACGAAAGGGCAGCGGATCTGAGAGTTGGGGGCACAGCACAACGTGGCACACCATAGCACAGTACCAGGAGCAGATCCGAGCAGTGAGACAGGCCTCTTGAATGGGACCGCGCAGCATCGCGGAAGTCAGAGATGCCAGATTACGATAGTTTCGTGTTACATTATCCAAGGATGTGTTGCAGAATCTGTAACGCAGGCAGATATAGCTCTACTTGAGCTTCCCGCCACACTCACACCCGCACAACTCCCTGCCACACTCTCACCCCATGCATACGGGTGCTTGCGAGGCCGGTTCGATGCCACTTGCGTTGGATGTTCAGACTTTCTAGCCGCTTGATATTGAGGCAGTACCTCCATTTTTGCAGCACCACCCATGACACCCCAGCACGCTTGAAGATGGCACGTTATCCTGTGTCGTCGGACGCTGACGACAACTCGTCAAGAAGAGAACGCCGAAGTCGTGCACCCTGGTGATCGGGAAAACCGAGTGTCGAGCTCAGAGTGAAAGTGTAGACTTGGCAACGGCACAGCGGAGCAAAGTCAAGAGTATCCCGATCCCGCCGTTGATGCACACAAAGAACTCATTGCACTCATTCGCGACAGCCTCAGACTTTGCGAATTCGCCCAGACTTTGAAAAAACACAGATACGAACGGAGTCGCAGCCAGATTCTTTCCAATGTCCGTGACGCAATCTTCACGGCCGCCGCTAGGTATGGCAACATCGATGCGGTTGGCATTGGGCGCGTCTACGATACGCTCGTGTCTTCTCTGATTGCGAACGGGATCCTTGTTCAGCAGCAAATCCAGGATCTATGCGCGGACGAGTCGGATTTTGATTTCAAATTCGTTGCGATAATGACACCAGTGACTTAGACCCTAGACACATCACGTCGGTATCGCGTTTCTTTTGTTTTTTCGACCTCCATTTGATACAACGTCGGCGGTGCCGGGTATTTTTCACCATCGCCTACCCACCAGTTGCCCTGCCCTGGCCCCTCCTGCCGTTGCTCGTCCCTCCCCGCGCCTCTCGCCTTCCCCGCTCCGCTGGGCCATCGGCCTCTCCTCCCCCCCCCCATTCCTTCTCTGGGTCGCTGCTGTTTGCCGAAGGGCCAGGCCAGACGCTCTCTCTGTCTCAGTGTCCGACTTCTGCTTTGCGTCATGGCATCACCAATCGTCCTCATCTCTTCCTTCGCATTGCCATATTATCATTATTTCTCTTTGTCCTCTTGTCTCATTTCACAAAAGGGTAGCAGCCCAAGGATTGCAAGCCTACTGGCCAGCCGTTACAATGCGAGCCAGCCTGACGCATCGTAGCCGTTTTACGACATGTACTCACAAGGGTAGCAGTCCTGGGATTGCACGCGGCGCGGTACCACCCCTTTTAAGTAGCACGATCAATCACGCATTGCTACCACATCTTTGCTTACAAGGGTGACAGCCCAGGGATTGCAGACGCTGCGCTGCCACTCGGTCTACTGCACTTGGCAGCGGCGGGCGGAGGGGACCTTGCGATTTGCACAGATATTCGAGGCAGCCTGTTAACGTACAGATCTGCTTACTCACATCCTTCATTTCTGTTCTCTTGTCTCCTCCTACAAAATGGTAGCAGCCCAAAGATTGGAAGGCTATTGGCCAGCCGTACAATGCCAGCCAGCCTGACGTACCGCAGCCATCTTGTTATCTTTGCTTACAAGTGTAGGAGCCCTAGGATTTCACGCGGTGCATTGCCATTGCTTCAAGGATGCATGATCAAAAATGCTGTGCCGTAGCATCTTTGCTTGCAAGGGTAGCAGCCCAAGAATTGCAGACGCCGCGCTTTTTTCTTTTGCAGTACGATAATGGGGGAGGGCACGTTTGGAAGTGCTGGTAGAGGGGACATCTGGATGTGATACCCATCTGTACGCCTCGTTGGCACACAGGGGGGGAGAGCAAAACCATACTGGTGGCAACAGTGACGAGGTTATGTCCCCCAGACCTGAGGCGGCGAATGGGTCTCCCCGGGTAGCAGCCCAAGTTTTTTATGTTGCTATATCTGATTGCCCGTAATTGCTTGTTCGAGTTGGGCCAGCCAGCGCAGCTTGTGCCAGTCCCTCACCTATTCACAGTACCTCGTGCACTGTTTTCCGGAGCAAATCCATCATCTATGGAGGGGGTCAGGTTTTCTGCATTGAGGTGATGGGGTGATCTTACACTAAAGTACTTGCCTGCCTACCTGGCGGGCGCCTATTTGTTTCCCCCACTCGTCGCCGGCTCATTTTCCAGCTTTTCCCGTGGCGCCCTCCAGGCATTTCTCGCCGCGTCTGGTCTACATTGTCTTTATTGTTTTCTCAAGAACGCTACAGCTGCTCAGCTTACATCCGACCACCAACGTCAAAATGTAGGAGGAGGAGGAGGAGGAGGAGGAAGAGGAGCAGGAGCAGGAGCAGGAAGGGAGCAGGAGGAGGAGGAGGAACAGGTGACGGAGGAGGAGAAGAAGGAGGAGGGGTGTCGTGCGCCAGCCACCCGGGTTGGCCCAGCAAGGCGCGCCCGACCAAACCAGGCAAGCGATCGGTGCGTAGTCGCGCGGCGACGAGGGAGCCCAGGCCACAGCAAGAATCTCTGGCCTACGCAGGGCCCTCTCGTCGGACTTGCGCGGTTTGGCACGTGCTTGGCGTTGGGCGAGGCTGCAAAAAGAGCAGCAGGAGTCGGTGCAGGCGCGGGCAGGAAAAGCGGCGCTCGACGACAAGCAAATTCGTGGAAGGTTGAAGGACGAGGAGGGGCACGCGGCAGCGGCGCAGTGGGAGAGAGAGGGGCAGAGAAGTGGGCCAAACAAAGGCAGAGGGGGCAGGGAGCGGAGACGAGAGAGCAGGAGGGAGGAGGAGAGGGGAGGTGAGCGGTGGGCGGGGGAGAGCAAAGGGCGAGGATGAAGAGCAGGCGGAAGACTGTGAGGAGAAGCGACAGGAGTTCCCTCCCTCATTCCTTCCTCTTCCGCACCACCCCCTGCGCCGAAACAGCAGTCGAGCAGGAGCGCGGTCGGTGGAGAAAAAAGTTTGACCCCTGCCCTCCGCAGGAGGCTCGGTTTCTGGTTCCCCGGTGTTGGCTACGCCCTTCTCCTGATTTTCTTCCGTGTCCCAGCTCCCTGGCGTTCCTCCTTTTTCTTCAAAAGATGAGGACGAGTAGGAGGAGGAGGAGGAGGAGGAGGAGGAGGAAGAAGAAGAAGAACGTGGGGAGGAGGAGGAGGAGGAGGAGGAGGAATGTGGAGAGGCGACGGGAGGGATGAGGAGGAAGCGACAAGCCACTCGGGACCGCGCCCGCGCAACGCCGGGGTCGCGAAGGGCAGCAGCGAGCGGAGTTTGAGGTGCAACGAGCAGGCATGGGCGGGGGAGGGGGGGCATGGCCGGGGATTGAGGGGGGGGAACGCAAGGAGCCCAGATCTCCGACGAGGTGCTGTTTTCAACTGGCAGTTCCTCCCCTCTTCGGGCCTTTTGGGCCCGTTGCCGGCCCCTGGGGACCATCAAAAGCATGCGTGCGGGAGGAACAGCTACTCACGGGGAGGCGGTCGGGACTTCTGGTGCCGCGGGTTGAAAAATCAGATCGGCGAATGTCCGGGAGCATGGTGGGGAGGGGGCGTGGAGGGGGGAGGGAGAGGAGCGACAGGTGATTGACATGTGGGGGCATGTTCTCTCTCTGGGTACCGCTTAACGGCGCCATTGGTCGTCAGACCGCGCGACACCACCTTCATATCAGTGTGGTGCGGGTGATTTCCAAGGGCTGCCCCTGGAGGTTCAAGGTCACCGATTATGTTTCGCTATGCGAGAGCCTTCGTCCTGAGTGCGGAGAGCTCGAAAGCACCAGGAGACACTGGGGTGCTGACCATTTCTGGAGGGATTGGGCGGTCTTGCTCGTGAGCACTAATGCGGCCCTCCTCACGTCACACGAGCTGGCCAGAGTGGGATTCCCACCAGCATGGCGTTTGAGCAATGCTGTTCGAGCAGATGAGAAGATCTGTTTGGTCAAATACATCGGAAGGTAATTATTTTGCATTCTCTTCGGAGATGACCCCGCCACCACCCATCCAAACCACACACACACACACATACACACACACACACACACGACGTAACAGAGACGAAAACTATGCTGTAATGCGTGTACGGCGTGCTATGCCTGATATATTCAGTAGCTGGGTGCCTCTGTAAGAAGGGAGCTATCTCTGGAAGGTATGGCACACGTGTCATTCCCGATACCATGTTGCGACTTTTGCAAGCGCCCATACCCATTATCGCTGACACTTGCTCTGCACCGAAAAGATGATGTACGGAGGCATTATGCTCGCACTCACCCGTCTTGGCGGGATCCATCTCTCGCAGCGTGTGTGCGTCCCCGTCGTGTGGGCGGCAAGGCGACAGAGTTCCGATATGTGTTGGAACACCATCTGCAGACGAGTCCCGCATGCCCCCCAAGCACGTTTGAGCGGTGTTGCTGGCATGCACTACGGAGCAAGAGGCGTGAGAGGGCGCGCCAAAACAAGAGCGAGCGGCCTAGTTGGCTGCTCCCTCGCGGGGGGGGGGGGGGCAGTCGCGGGTCGCCTTGAGGATGTTCTTGGAGCCACCTGAAGCATGCTCAGGACCGCCGCAAGACTGAGAAGGAGGTGGAAAGAGGACCAGGCGTCGCCCAAAACGTGTTGGTTTGTGTAGGCACCTGCGCCTGCTGATGCAGAATGGGAGCCCCTTGTGGAGCAAGAGGCGTGCAAGGGGCGCGTCAAACCGGGAGTGGGCGCGTGGCACAAGATCGAGCAGTGCAGTGACAGTACGCCAGCGTTGTGGGCTTTTTTAGGTTTTCAAGGAGCCTTCCTTGCCCCCCACACACACACACACACACACACACAACACACACACACACACACACCACACACACACACACACGCACACACACACACACACACAGCCACACACACACACACATACACACCACGCGGGAGGAGGAGAAAGAGGAGGAAGAGAATGGAGAGTACGAGTAAACACAGCCCCGTACTTGCTTCGATGCGCCAATCCGTCCCCCATCGATCGCACAAGCCAATACAAGGAAGCATGTTTCGGATTTGTATACGTGGAGTTCGGAGCATGTCATGTTCGTTGTCGCCGTTTTTGCGTCGCCGCCCCCACTGCCCTCCTTCGTGGTCGTCGTTATTTTGTCCACCCGACCCCTCCCCCCGACCCATGCTTCGTCCCCCACCCCCACCCCTTCCCAGCCAGAGTGTTCGTGGTCGTCGGTTAGTCGCCGTCCCTCCCCGTTTTGATCAGATACAGCTGCTTTGCTGGTGGCTGATTCCTCCGAGGGTTTAGCGTCGAGAGGGAGTGCATCGGAAAATGGCCCCAACCATTTGTATGGTAAAATGGCCCAAGTTAGCTACATACATCGCAATCCCTGGGCCGAGTCTGCTCTCTAGCCTCGTCTGGCCCCAGAGTGGACTTCCGGCAAGCCTGGCCGGTCTTCTCGCAGTGGAGAGCGGCCGCCTCGGGCGCGGCGCTGGGGCCATTCGCGCGGGACCGCCCGCAACACTGCCACTGTGCATGCGACTGCCGAGGGGGACCCAAAGCTCGGGGCGGCCCTGGCTAAACAGCTGGAGCACTGCGGGCCTGCTCCGCCGCCGCTGCCGGCGGAGCTGCGCCCGACGGCGAGTTGGGGGCCCTTCATCCTCGGTTTCGCGGCGGGCGTGGCGGTCACGCTCGCGGTCCTCGTGGCGGCGGCGCCGGACCTCGTCCGCCGCGGGGCGGTGAGGTTCGAGGGCAAAGCGCCCGCGCCGCCGCCTCTGGCGGCCATCGCCAGCGGGCCGCCCCTGGCGGAGCCCGCCGAGGCGCCTGCGGGAGCGGGCGTGGAGGTGGCCGCGGTGACCGTTGCTGCCCCAACCCCGACAGGCGCGGGCAAGGGCGGCCAAGAAAGGTGGCAAGGGCGTGGTGGTCGTCGCTCCTGGCGACGACGTCTGAGCACGATGGCAGCCGCGGCGGCTTCTGCCGCGTTGGACCGAGGGCCCGCATCTTGGGTGCACTACGGCGCAGTCGAGCACCACGCGAGGCTCCTCGGAGCGCACGTCGAGAATGACGGGCACGCGGTCGCGTCGCCCGACTTCGACAGGTTCGTGGAGCAGCGGGGCCTCAACAGCGCGGATCTGGAGGGGATTCGTTTTTTCCGGCGTCGATCGACGTGAAGCGAGGCCGAGGGGCGCCCCTGCGCCTGACCTTCGCCCGGCTCATGGCGGCAGACATCGACGAATTGCTCGCGGAGGCGGGCCAGGTGTGCAACATCGAGCGGGCCCACCGCGGGCCCCCGAGGCTCGGGGGCGACGCGGCCCGATCACCCAGAGGCGCGGCCGCCGCGGCGACGCGCGGGCCCTCGCAGAGCCCCTGGTCGACCACCACGTCAGCGACGGGGGCGTCGCCAGCCTCGAACAGCTCGCCGAGGGCGTCGACATCGTTCGCCAGGTGCTGGCACGCAGCAACTTCCTCTGCGACGACCCGAAGATCCTGGCGCGTGCCCCCGCGGAGCGGACCCTGGTCGAGTCCGCGGGGCCCACGTCGGCCTGCCCTCGGGAGGCGGAGGGGCTGCCGCCCACGCTGCTGCAGGGCCCCGCCGCGGGCGCCGAGCGGGTTGACTGCGCGATCAAGGATGAGGCCGCCAGCCCGGTCGACCGCGCGAGCAAGTGGCGCCGCGAGGGCGAGGTGAGGGTCCACATCTCGGCGGCCCATGAGCATGCCACCCCTCGTCGGGCCGCCCTCGCTCATCGCCGCCGTGGACGGGCCCCGCGCAAAGAACTCGGCCGGCGTCGAGCCCCGCCCCCGGCGCATCACGCTGCACAAAGAGGCGGAGGCCGAGAACCCCGACGCGCCGAGCCACAAGGGTGCGGACCACTAATTATTTGGGCATCAGCGAGCGGGCTGGAGGAGCCCAGACGGCGCCGCCCCCGCGGGCCCACGCGGCGATGGAGCTCAGCAAGGAGGCGGCGACCCTGAAGGAGAAGCGGAAGGCTCGGGAGGCAAGGGCCGCAGGCGTCGCAGTCGCGACGGCCCAGGCGGACCCCGCGGCCTCCGCCAAGGAATGACGATGGGAGCGGGGGCGGCGCCGCCAGTAATCAGCTGCCCCCGCCTCTGGCGCGAAAGCTGACAAGATGTCCGAAGGGGTCTCCTCGGGCAGCAATTTGGCGCGCGTCGTCTGGGGGCCCGGCCTCGCCGACGGCAAGAAGCAGCAGGGGGTCGGCGCAGCCGCGGCCTTCATCTCCTCCCCGGCGCCCCCTCGCGGTCAGCGGCCTGGCGCGGCAACGGGGGGAGGGGGCCCGGCTGCACCGCGAGCGGTAGATGGCCGACCAGTCTGCGGCGCAGGAAGCAGTCGACGGTCTGAACTTGCAGTTCGGGCGCGACCCGCAGGAGCTCTCGGCGCCGCTGCTGCGCGAGGGGGCCAGGACCGCGGGCGGATGCAGCTCTGCTCGCAGCGCAGTTCAACAGCACCCGTTTTCCACCATCGCCCGACCATGCACAGCGCGATTTGACCCGTTTCCGTGAGTTGGCTGGCATCAACGTTGATCACGAGATGCTTGCACGCGCGGTCGAGCCACGCGACCCATACAGGGTGCCCTTGCCCGATGGGCTGGCGTCGCCTGTCGTCTTGACTGGCATCGTTTCCCCTGAGCTCGGCCACAGCCTCGACCTCGATGACATCCTGGCCAATGCTGACACAGCCGAGCGTCGTCTTCGCTGCGAGCCCTTTGGATCTCACGCGGACGTTTGAACCGAGGGTGACGAGGACGTCCAACACTGTTTTCAAAAGCTTGTACGATTGTGGGCCCCCGGGATTCCGAGGGGCCTCGAAGGGGGGATCACGCCGTTCTCGCACCAAAAAAACGGAACAAAACCGTCAGCGGCTCGCCCAGGATTGCTGCGGCGTCAATCAGCCGTTCCGCCACCCCCCCGGGCCCGAGCAGAGTTCGGCCGAGAACATGCACGGGCTCGAAGCGCCAGGCAGAGGGGCCCCAGTCCTTGTCGCGACAGGGGACACCCAGAATTGTTTTCACCTGCGCGGGGCGATTCCTGCGCTGAGCGAGTCTCCCAGCTTCGAAGCCGGGAGAGTGGATCTGGCAGAAAAGCGGAAAGCGACCACAAATGTCCGGGGCGAGTCGTCGCCCGAGGATGGGTCGGTCTCCCCGTGTTTGCTCGCGTTGCCGATGGGCTGGACTTGGCCCCCCCATATCGCCCCGGCTTTGCACGCCGGGTTGCTCCGAGAGACTGGGTTTCGACGGGGCCTTATCACGTCGAATGTAGTGCCTGGCCTGCCCCCCGCTGTCCGGCGATCCCATCGCTCTGCCGCACTGCGACAATTGAACAATTTTCGGGACGCGAAGAGAGCGGGTGGATCGGCGACTCCGCGAACACATCTGGGCATTCAAGGGGAAGGCTCTGCGTTGCACAAGTTTTCTTGGGCTTCTACTTCATCGGACACCCTGGGGCCCTCCTTCGACGGGCGAAGCGCGCGGTTCGGCCCAGACCCTAGCGGGCCCGGACTTCTCGCGGCGCTCGTCGGCACGCACGCTTCTCGGGGCGGGCGCATCTCAGGGAAAGCCCTCGAGCGTCTCTTGGTCCATTATGCCGTCGAGGCTCTCAAACAGCGGCTGGCGCTGTCGGCCTCGCGGGCCTCTTACGCCTGCATCCAGGACTGCTGCTGGACTCCGAGGCCTCTGCGGGACTCCGTGCTCCGCGCGCTCCTGGCCCGCGCCAGCCCGGCCCCTTTGCCCCCTGGCTACTCCGGGCGCCCGTGGCCCCCATCAGTCCTCGCGACCGACGCTTCGGGCAGTGGCCGGGACGTTGTGGAGGCCGGCTTCACCAGAGCGGGGGCGGGGGAGATGGGGCGGTGGAACGAGCGCCGGAGGCGCGAGCGCTCGCCCCCGTCGCAGCGGGCCCCTCGCAGGCGGGCTCCGGCTGCTTATATGGACCCCCCTCGCGGACGCCATGACGTCCGACGCGGGCCCCTGGCACCTCGACTCGCTCGGCGGCGCCCCGCAGAGTTCCCCCGGCCGCCACGGTCGGGCCCCCCCAGATCCCGAGGCCCACCATCTTGGGCGCTCGCGGAGGCGCCGGAGGGCGGGAAGGCGCAGGCTCGAGGAGCCGATCGGTAACAAAGAGCGGAGAGCGGCCATCAAGGGCATGCGTCTTAAGCTTCGGGGCCCCCGTCAGCACCACCAGAGGCACCTCGTCCTCGTCGACATCTTCGGCGAAGCCTTCTGTTTCTCAAGAGGGCGCGCGGCCGCCTTCGGGCACCTGCAGCTGGCCCGCCGCCCGGCGGCCCTTTCAATTGCGACGGGGGCGCGCCCGCGCCGACGAGCCGGCCCGCCTTTTCGAAGGGGCTCCAGGAGGCGAGGCCCACGCTCTATGAAGCGCCTGCGGCGCGAGCAAAGCCCGGCGGCTAGTCAAGCAGCCGCCGCGCCGCCGACTTCCTCCGAAGCCACCGGGGCCCCTCCAGCGGGCGCGCCGCGGCGCGCCGGGCGGACGGCCCCGCTGGCAGGGCAGGGAAAGGAAGGGCACGAGGCGCCACGCGGCGGAGGCCCCCCGCGGCCCCCCTTCCCGCCGCGCGGCCAGCGCCCGCGAGCTCGCGACCGTCGGCGCCGAGGGCTCGGCCGCTCACACGCACTTCGAGAACCTGTCCCGCGAGCGGCAACAGCGCCGAGGCAGGTCCACCGACGACCACGGCGAGCTGAAGGTGAACCTCCTCGACTACCTGGACGAGCCCTTGGCGGACAACGTTGGGCTCATTTACGCGGAGAAGACTCTGCACGGCCTACTCGACAGCACCTTGCCAGGGAAAGTGCGCGATGATCCTCGGCCCCAGCGGGCCCTGATGGGACGCAGATAGCGGCTTCCTCTCGTCAGCAGAATGCCGCTTCCAATCAAGGTCAAGCCTGGCACGTGCGCCCCCCTGATCTGCAACGGCGAGCGGAGAACGGCCCTCTACGTCGAGTCGGCAGTCGCGGGCTTTTTTCACTTGGAGAGCTGCTTCGCGCTAGTGTGGGCGACCTGGTCAAGCCAGGTGCGCCCGAGGAGGCGGCGCCGCGTTGGCGGCCGCTGAAGGCGGCACCTGGGGGGAGGCCGCAGCCAGCCAAGACCCAGACCTTCGATAACACCGTCATCCTCGACTACCCCGAGTGGCTCGGCGAGGTTCTGGGCCCCTGGGCAGCGAACGCCACGGGGGAGCGGCCCCTCTTCCCGCTGGAGGCCGTCAGGGTCGCTCGCGTCTTCAAGTCAGCTGCGGACAAGCTCGGTGTGGAGGTGTCTCTTTACCAGTTGCACCACGGCGGTAAATCTGATGATCTTCTCAAGCGCCGCCGCACTGCAAGTGAAATACAGTCTCGTGTCAGAGTGAAATGCGTTGCTACTGATAGTCGTTATGCCAAGCCTGGGAAGATCCCGCAAGCTCTCACTCGGCTAGCTCCAGCGAGTCGCCAGCTCTGCGAATGGGCACATTGTAGTATGAAAGGACGTCTCGGCGGTTCCACGCCCCCGAGACGGCTGTCAGCCCCCGTTGTTTCGGCTTGCCAACCGCTCCCCCGCCACCACCCGTTTACGTCCTGGTTGTGGGTCTTGCTATGGGAGTATGAAGTCGGTTCGAATTACATGGTCTTATTTTCGACGTGGGCCACTGCCCACGGCGATTATTGCGCAAGAGCGTCGAGTCTCCACACACTCATTCTAGAACGGGCTGGTTGAGTCCAACGCCTCGATGCTTGCAAAAAGGGAAGCACTGAACGCGCCACCGACGCCCCCGCCAGACGCTTTTCCAGGAATCGCATAACTGCTTCGTTGGTGGCCGATTCCTCCGAGGTTTCAGCATCCAGAGGGAGCGTACAGGAAAATGGCCCAAGTTAGGTACATACCTGGCAATCCCTGGGCCGACTCTACTGCTCTGTAGCCCTTGCTGGCCCCCTCCAGCCCACCCTTAAACCTAGGAGTTCGCAGTCAGTTCGACATGCACAGTTTTTTCGGCGCGGCCCAGTGGCGATTCCTGCGCGCGAGCGTCGAGTCTTCGCGCGCGCACTTTAGATTGAGCCACTTTAGATGGAGCCGGTTGAATCCAACGCCCTGACACTTGCAAAAAGAGAGAGCAATCAGCGGGTCTCCGACGCTCCCGCCAGACGCCCTCTCAGGAATCAAGGCCCGCGGGGCCCTCACGGGCCCCCCGATAAGACCCCAGACGCCCCCGAGATCAGCCAGGGCGCGGAGCGGCGCGCGGCGGCGCCAAGCGGGGCCGCAGGTGAGGCTGATTATGGGGGCCCCAGACGTGCGAGGGCGCGCCGATATTGGCGCTGGGCGGCCTGCGCACGCGCACACGGGGGTCGTCGATGGAATTCCTTGCGGGGGCGCCAGACGCGTCATGGATGCATGAAGCGAGCGATGGGCGCGCCGACATGGGCGCGGGGCGGCATGCGCCAGCGCCCACACGGGCCGTAGTTGCAGTTCCTGGTGCCAGCGCGAAACACATGGGCAGGTTCACCGAAATGGGCGGTGCATCGCGCGCGGGGAAGGGGCGGGACGAGGGGGGGCAAGGGGATTGGAAAGGAGGACGATGAATCGCGGGGGCGCGGCGCGCGGAAACCAACAGCACAGCACGGCCGGGCAATGGCAAGCGGGGCTAGAAGTGGGAAGCACCCCGCCTTGCACCCGCGCAACGGCTGGAAGCTCTGAGCCTTAGAGGAGCACGTGCGAAGAAATCCAAAGCGAGAGCGCGATGCTGACAATGACTTGCCCGGAACATGCACACACACACTTGTTATACACATACGTAGATGTGTATGTCTACATACAATTATGTGTTTTATATATAAATACAAATATACAAATATATATATATATATATATATATATACATACATACATACATACATACAGACATGCATACATAGACATATACAAATACATCTACATAGACATACATATCAACTGTCCAGCACTGGCCGTGGTTACGCCCGCGTGAATTTACCTGCGCTTGCACAGGTCTCGCGCGTTGGTTTGCCGATTGCAAGTTGGCCTTCAGGGGAGGTTTGCCTGGCGCACGCGGCTGGGCGCCATTGGCATGTCTGTTTGGGAGATACGAAAAAGGATACAGTCAAGCATTGGGCTTACGAAATGGGAGAAGATGTCATGCCAAATTCTCTGACCACCCTAGCACGGCTGGCGGCGCGGCGGGCAAGGGGCTTTCGCACGGAAAAGCAGAAAGGCGACGAGGTCTAGAGATTGCACACGACTTTTTCGTTGTTGTACACGCCCGTCGTCCAATCTTCCAGGCACGAAACACGCGCGTTTCACGCCACAACGAGGGCACGGATTCGCCAACGACAGACTGGCAACAGTACGCGGGCGCTCCCATAGGGGCCCATGCATCTCTGCGCGGGCGCCAAACACGCGCGGGCGCGCCAAGCGCGCCCACGAGTTGTTAGCCAGGCCTCCTGCATAGTCCCTACGGGCAGTCAAGGGCCGTCTTGGGAGTACAAGTGACTGTCGCGCCAAGAGGGCCCCGCGCCCCTTCCGCAGCGTTCCATATACGAGCTGATTCGGAGCTCCACGAGGCACGAAATGCGGGAGCGGTGTGCCAAAATGTTCATGTCCCTTCTGTTGCGGCGCCCCCTGTTCTGGGGCGTTCGCCAGGAATTCGAGGAGTGCGCAAACACGGGCCCAGTATCTGCCACGACGCTTTCTCTGGGGCATCGGCCAGGAGCCCCTGAGAGACGCGAACGGAACTCGGAAAGGGTGCGCCGAGAAAGGGTCTCGAGAGAAGAAGAGAAAGAAGAAGAAGAAGAAGAAGAAGAAGAAGAAGAAGAAGAGAACGAAGAAAAATAATAGGGGATGGGCAAGGGAAAAGGGAAAGAAAGGGAGGGAGAAGGCAGGAGTAGACGGGAGCGGCGCAATGTGATGGACAACGAGAGCACGATATTTTCTTATGGCGCGCATCGCGAGACGATTGAACAGCACCCACGGACGAACCCACCCCACCGAAGAATCTCGGCAGGACTGGGCGCCCATGCCGCGCCGCCCTGGGGAAGCCCCGATGGTGCAAAAGTTGATGGCGAACTTGCGACTGGCAGCACTCGAGGGAGCGAGGCGTCATTAGGGTTCTGGGATCACGCAGATGCGCCAGACTCTGCTGATAGCACCCATGGGAGGTCGAGCCCCACACTTAGGCCCCTGTGGCGCGGCGGCCAGATGGTCTTCAAAGGGAAGTAGAAAGTCGCGTCGTCGCGTGCGTCTGAGAATACCCGCAGAGGCGAGTTCCCGCCTGATTGCGCGCGAGTAGGAGAGGGCCCTGCTGGTGTTCTGAGGCGCAGGAAGTGGCGTCTGTCGCACCCGTCTGGCAGCCCCCACAGGGGCGCGGCCCCGTTTGGACCCCCGAATGGAGGGGGGGGGATTTCCTCGGATGCTCCAGAAGCGCAAGAAGGGGCGAACATTGAAATGTGTCGCGGAGACCAAGGCAGCGAGGACTTGCCCAGATGGCCGGTAACGGCACGATCTATAGGACACATGGCGCCGCAGCTTGGACGTATGACGGGGTGGCAATGTGACAAGTCCAAGCAAGCGGGGGCACATATGGGGCGACCGAAAGGGGGAGTTCCAATGGGTCCCACAGGAGGGCAAAAACCGACAGTTGCACGCTGGCAGCACCCAGAGGCGAGATCTCTTCTGCGGGCTAGTGAAGAGCTCTCCGTTGGACCCCAGAGGGTCGCAGGAATGAGTAACAGTTGCACGCTGAGAACGACCCGCAGAGGCCATGTCAGGTCCGGGCGCGCGCACAGCGTCGCCCCACTAGATCCGCCACGCGCGCAGTAAATGCGACAGATGCACGCTGTACAACACCCAGAACGGCCGTTTTCGGATCAGGCCGTTTTGTCCACGCTTCGCGCTGCAGTCAGAGACACGACGACGCCGCGGGTCGGCGCTGCCCTTCTACGTGGTGCGCCGGCAGTTGTCGTCGCCCATGCGCCACTGGCAGGCGCCTCGGGCGGCCCCGCAACCAACGAGCATGGCGAAGCCAGCCTGCCGGCGCCAGGTGCTTCGCTAAAACGCGCCAGGCGGCCAGGCGAAGCCAGGGGTCCTGAGCCGGTCGCGCCTGGGAGGGGACTTCGAAGGGAAGCCGGGTGGCTTTTGGGAATCGCGATCGCCCAGTCCAGCGGCGCCCACGGCAACGCGGCCGAAATGGGATTGGTGGAACATGTTTGGTCTGGGCTCGCCGCCTCGCTGGCGTCAACAACCAAGGGGCACGGGAGGCAGCGGGGCCGAACGATTCGTTCGCCACCGGGAGCGTTACGAAGATGCCCACTGTGGTCTGCGTTCTGCACTTGTCGGAGCAGGGGGCGCTGAATCGGAGCTCGCCCGTCACAAGTTTCTCTGCAGTGGAGAGCGTAAACCATCTCAGCGGTGGGAACGCTCGTGGGCTGCAGGTCTGCCCCTTGCTTTGCAACTGTTAGGGCACGGGTGGTTACTCAATTTGCGAGCGGGCGGCGACACCGCAGTGCTGGAGTTCAATGGCCCATCGCGCCGCGGTTGTTATCCCACCCCCCGCCTTTTGAATCGCCTTTGGATCTGACCATAGCCTTTGGCCTAGGGCCGCTGATGCGGCTGACACGTGCACACTGTACTGGGCCACGATGGGACTGGAGCGCCCCATTCTGGAAAGGGACTGGCGATCGCGACGGCGATGAGGAAGCAGACTGGACCAGCGATGATTGGAACAAAGTAGATGCACCAGGTTCAGTCCAGGGACTTCTCTCGGCAACGCCACCCTTTCCCAGAATAGAACATTTGGAGATTGTCACCGCCGCCCTGCAAGCCTGGCCCAAGAGAAAATAGGTTCCACCAGAACACCAGGCCTCAAAAGTGCTCGGGCATTTCAAAATCAATTCACTGTCAAAATGCGAGGACATCCAACGCCTCCTGGACGATGAGAAGGGAATCGAGGAGTCGCTGAAACAATTGCACCGCGGCAGGGAGGGGGGGCCAGGGACAAAGAGCGCGAAGCACAAACCGAGGCACCGTTCGATTATCTTATTCGCTCGAACGAGTCATTAACCAGATAGGCGAGTCGCCGTTGCGCAAGCAGAAAGGTTTTGCCCGTCTCTCCCCGACGCGACGCAGGCCGGGCACTCCGAAGAAGGCGCCCAGCTTTCCAAACAGAACCAGGTCAATTTGCGCGCGCCCATGGGCGGGGAGAAGTCCAGAGAAGCAGCTCGGAAAGCGCAGCTGGAGCTCGACGTCACCGAGAAGTTGGCGCTGTCCCACTAGACGACGGCGAGCGAGAGTTTACCAGCCCAGGTAGACGACGAGTATCCATCAGGCGACGACGACGAGACCTGGGACGTGTCTGAGGTTGAGTTTCCCGAGACTAATGCGTCCGTCTTCCTCGCCGCCTCGGGGGAGAGAGACTTACTTCAACGTGGACGGAGGACACGGCGTTTCCATGTAGATCGATCCGACGCGCAGGAGGACATGAAAGAAGCCACGTCAGATAGGCAGCTCGCAAAGCTGACAATTTCTGGCAAGGACGATCTCAAGAAGCGCGCGAGATGCACCGACTGCGGTGAGGAAGGCCACTGGCGCGAGGACTGTCGACAGCCACATCGGTCATATACGGATGGCCTCAAGGCCGAGGCAAGCCGCCGGGTGTCAGTTGCCGCTTCCAGCGCAAGTCCCCCGCATCAGCATCATCTTCGACTTGGATTGCAGTTGTGGAGGAGCTCGCAGAGGCCATCGCTTCGATCGCCGACGACGCCCAGATGTTCACAGGCGTCACGCTCCGCTCGATGGCCGATCATGCTCAGGTGGACACAGCCGTGGCACAGGCCCTCACTGGCGTTCCCGATCTGATGCACATGGAGGACGCGTTCCGCGAGAAGGGCTTCAAAGTTACGCTACGCATTCGAAAGATTTACCTGTCACCCCTGAGACACGCGGGAAACTGCGACCCGTGGCAAAGGCGCTCTTTCCCGCATCGTTTAACGAATGTGGGCTCTTGGATTTCCTGCATAATGGCGCGCGCGCCCACCGCTCCTACCGGCAGGTTTGCTCGATCTCACGTCGGCGAAGAGATACATGGCAAAAAGTAGGATGACAGTCGGCGAGAACGACGCCACCGCGGTTGAAATGACGAAGCATTTTTCGGGCCACGTCTCCATCTTTTTGGTCCGCATGTAAGTTTGACGACACGTTGGCAAGAAGGTTCCTGAAGTTCGTTCTCGACAATCAGACGCGGGTGAGCATTCAACCTGGTAGAGAAAAGTGGCCCCAAGACCCACGGCCTCGCCCTTCTCTCCCGACGCGGGAGGAGCTCGACAGCAGCCCCGCCCCGTGGAACAGCGCGAGAGCACGATGGGCACCCCGCGTCAGTTGTGGGATCGCCAGGACGCGGTCACGGAGCAGGCGCTCGAGGGAAGCATCCCGGCCGACGGCGACGAGACCAAGTTCACGGCAGACTATTGGATCGGCAACACCAGGCTGCGGGCCAAGATCGGCGGCCCAGGCCAGGATGGCAGGGAGGGATCCGCAGGAAGTGGGCCGCATGCACGTCTCTCTGCGCCCCCGAGACCACGCCCTTCTCCGTAGCCGCTCCCAGCTCAAACCTCGGCGGCCCAGCTAGCTCAGCACGGCCTCCTGGTTTCCATCCGTTCGGCGGCCATGCTGGCCATGCCACCGACAGAGCCTCCAAGGTCAGCGAGGGGGTTCCTGGGTCGCGCGCGGGGCTTGTCGCGGCATGCGGGCCAGCCAATGTCAACGCATTTCGAGGAGCCCGAGGAGTCCGAGATCGAGAAGATATGGGACAAACCGCCAGACTCATGGAGGAACATGCAGCTGCAGCAGCTCGATTACACCGACGTTCAATCGGGCGACATCGAGATGACCCTGGTCGACGAGGGTGGCTACGCGTCCACGCCGGCCGCGCAGACGGGGCGCCGCCGGGCTCTCAAGCTGCCGGCGGTCCTGGAGTCGCGCGCGACTTCGCGGCTGTTCACGATGATCACGTCGGCGATGATGCCGTCGGCCAGCTCGAAGAGCAGGGTCAAGACAGAGGACTGCCCTCGTCCGCTCGAGATGCGATCCCAGCATACCATTCTAGATGGGTCGTGGATCAAGCGCAAGCCGGGCGGGGTCCGCATCTCGAATCACGCCAAGAAGGCCAGGGAGAAGCTCGAGATCAAGGTACAGAAGGAGCGCGGCAGGGTCCAGAAGAAGCTGAAACAGAGGCCGAGCAGAATATCATAAGACAGGAAGCGCTCGAGCACCAAACCCATGGTCGCAGGTTGCCGATACAGTCAGCTTCGGTTCTTCCCAGCAGCGAGGCGCATCCGAGAGAGCCGAATGCTTGGACGCAGAAGACGCCACCGCCGCAGCAGCAGGCCCCCCCCGCAAAGGCGCCCCCGACGGCCAGACAAAGTTCCAGAGCGCCTCACCTCGCGAGCGAGGATGCAGGGCCAGATGGAATTGCCGAAGAATCCCAGCTTCTGCGGCGACAGTGAACTCATGGCCCACCTACTTCAGAACCAAGAAGCGAGCCGCAAGGAGATCACGGAGCGCGTCTTCGCGCAGCGGGAGGACACAAAGGCCGCGAGGGGGCAGCTCTCGCAGATGATGGACATGCCGGCGGCCAGCATCCGGAGCGGGAGCTCGGGGTCAGCGCATTCATCGGGCGGGGGCCCCGTCCACCTTGGGCCGGCGGCTGAGGATCGCCCTCATCTGACGTGAGCGGGCCACGCAGTCTCGCGCAGTCAGGACACTCTGTTCCGGCCAGAGTCGGGACCTCCATATAGTTGTTTTCGGGCCAGACCGAGGCAGATTCGATCGTGGCCCCAGCCCGCTCTGTGATTTAAATGATTCGTCATTCCTGCGGTGTCGGGTCCTCGCTTTGAAGAGACAGCGCCCCGCGTCACCTCGCCTCCCGCTGTCCCCCCCTCTTTCCCTTCCTTGCCTCTGCTCTCTACATGCCCATCCCATGCTGGCACACCCTCACACGCGTCGTGGCCCGAAAGGCAGCTCCACCGAAAGCCCCAGCGGCAGAGTCCACATGGCGTGCCCGCGCCCGATTCGGCGCACGTCTCACACGCTTCGTGTCCCCATAGGGAGCTCCACCGAGGGCCCCAGCGGCAGGGTCCACATGGCGTACCCGCACCCGACTCGGCACACCCCGCACACATTTCGCGGCCCCAAAGGGACCGCCACCGAGGGCCCCAGCGGCAGGGTCCACATGGCGCACCCGCGACCGATCCGACGCACCCCTCACACGCTTCGTAGCACCATACGGAGCTCCACCGAAAGCCCCCACCCGATTTGGCACACACCCCACACGTCTCGTTGCCCCATAAGGAGCTCCACCGAGGGCCCCGATTCGGCGCACCCCTCACATATTTCGTGGCCCCAAGGGACCGCCACCGAGGGCCCCGGCGGCAGTGTCCACATGGCGTAGGGAGCTCCACCGACGGCCCCAGCGGAAGGGTCCACACGGCGTACCCGCCGCCGATTTGGCACACCCCGCACACGTTTCGATTCGGCGCGCACGTCGCACGTCTCGCGGCCCCCTAGGCAGCTCTACCAGAGGCGGCATTCGCCACTGCGGATCTCACATCTGAAGATGGTCGGGCCCTTCGCCAGGCCAATTTGAGATCGAGGCCAAAAGAGGAGAGAAGGCCGCCGCGCGCCGAAGGAGTACCAACAAAAGCTCGGGCCCTTGTCTTCCTTTATCTCAGGGGTCCGATCCGAGCGGCCGGACCGCAAGTCTTTCAGTGTTTGAGATACCAGGGAGCGTTCTGACCACCTTCGGGCGAGCTGACACGTGGAGCCTCGCTGGGTTTAGAATTCCAGCAATGACGAGTCGGCTACTCTGGAGCAGCTCTCGGAGAAAGCTCAGTGGCAAAGCGAGACTCTGGATGCGAGTGAACAGGAACCCGCGGCTTGTCTACTTGGCCCTCAGGGCCTCTGGTATTAGCGCGATGGGCTGCCCCAGGAGTGGGGTTATGGCTGTGCGGGCTACGGCTCGGGATCCGGGTCGACTTGCTCATCGCGACGCCGTTCTCTGAGCGGGGGCCTCAGCTTCGAAACTGCTAGGGTCCCTGGACGGGCATCGGGCTGACCAGTCTAGCTTCGCTGCGCGTCTCCACTCTCGGTCGTCGTCGGGCTCAGCGCCCCTTATCGATGGCTCCCAGGTCATCTTGGATAAGCGCCCGGTCCTTAGCGGGGCCTTAGCGGCTCCTGAAGCTATTATGCCACGTCGCATTCGTCAGGAAGAGCTTCGTTCTCTCGACGGCATAATTATGCATTCGCGCCGGCCAGCGGAAATTCGGGAAAGACTTCACACGCCGACTTCGACGAGAACGGAGGACCCCAGTTTTAGAAGTCTCTTCTCCTTCGAGGCTGTCTAATAGCCCATCGCGTCGCGGCTATCGGGCCTCACGCGCAGTAGACTTCAGAACCGGGCGGGACATTAGACAGGCCAGTCAGTGGACCAAGGTCTGGGGAATGTTGGAAATCGAACGGCCAGGAACACTGCTCATGAGTCCTCCATGTAAGGCGCTCAGTGTTGCCAGGGTCACCACAGGGATCACCGTGTCCGTGGAAGACATAGGTCGCGCGGAGCAGGAGGGCCTCATGAACTGGTGGTTCGGCGCGCAGCTTGCTTTGCATCAGATCTCTCAGGGTCGCCAGTTCTGCATTGAGAGTCCCCATGGAGCCTCTCCCCCGCGGCCAGCTGAGTTCGATTCGGGAGCTCTCTGAAACAGCCCAGGGTCGAGGTCGTTCGAGGGGGCGAATGCGAGTGCCATTTCTCGACCCTCGACGGTGGCCCGGCCATGAAGCCCGCGAGGCTCATCTCGAACAGCCCGGAGAGTAGGGCGGTCTGTGAAAGAAGATTCTCAGGCCAGCACGAACATTCGCAGCTGGGGGGGCTCAAGACGGCGGCAGCAGAGCGGCATCCGGATCAATGCGTGCGTGGTTTGGCAGAAGGCACCGAGCAAGCAGGCCTGGCCACTCTCACAGGCCTTTCGGATAGTCGCTTTACTTTCTCGCCCTTCTCGTTTCCCTCCGTCGCTGCCCCTGGCTAGGTGGGCCCTAACCTAGCTGGTGGCCGGTGAGATTCTGGATTCGAACGAAGACGCCAACAACGGGTTTCAGGGGCGCCCAAGCGAGCAAGGCCTCTCGCCAGCAGCTGAGTTGTCGAAGGAGTTTCAAGACGAGGTGCACAAGTTGCACGTGAACTCGCGGCACCCCAGGAGAGAGCACTTGATTCGCACATCTAAAGTAGCCCAAGCCAAGCCTGAGGCCACAAACTGGGTCAGCAATCATTTAGCGCATACGGCTTGCCAGTCAGCCTCGAGGCCAGGCTGGAGACGCCGAGCGCGCCCGCCGCGACGCGGACCTATCGGTTCGACAAGTCGGTCGTGGCAGGTCCCACGCAAGCGACTGTTCTGGGGGAGACCAGGCCCAGTTTTTACATGATCGACCACGGGTCGAATTGTCAGGTGCTCGCTTTGCTGAAGCCAACCAGCTCGTCAGAAGTCTGGTCAGCTTCTCTGAGACATTGGGCCCGACCTTTAGGGATGCCGAAGACGGCCATGACCGATGAAGGGCAGGAGTTCGAGGGCATTTTTTGCCTGGGGACTGGAACACCGAGGAAAGTATCAACATGCATGCGACGCGACATCCCCCACAAAAAACGGTCACTGTGAGCGCCACGGGGTCGCGTGAAGCTTGCTCCGGAGATGGCCTCGTCCGCGGCACCTCCGACCACCTTCGAAGAAGTCGAGGATCGGTCATGCGAAGTGTTGGCGGCGAAGAATCGCTGTGCCCATCGAGTGGGTTCGTCGTCGTATCAGATGGTTTTCGGAGAGACTCCGAGGCCCCCTCGTTGCCCGGTGCCTGGCGACGCTCACGATGAATTAGGCATCGAGGATGTTGCGCGAGGAACTACGGACGGGGATTCCCCCTCGGCCGCCTTGGCTCGGAAGCGCGCACTCCGCGAGGAGGCGAAGAAGGCAGCCACGGCCATGGACATTGGAGAGAAGCTCGCCACGGCCCCCCGAGCCCGCAAGCACGTGGACCCCACGCTCCCTCCCAGCAGTTGGGCCCAGGCGCGGCGCGGAGCCCCCCCCCAGCCACGCGAGGGCGCAGGCAGAAACAGACGGACCAGACCTCGGGCGGTAGCGTTTAAAGAAGGGCACGACGGCATGGATTGCCATGCGTTCGCGCTATCTCGCGCGCGGCGAATGGCAGGTTCGCCGGGCTACGATGGGGGGGATCACGGGGGGCTGAGTCGCTGGGTTCCCCCGTGCTGGACACGCCCAGGAAGGGTCTTCGAGACCCGGGGAAGAAGGCGGGGGTGCGGACGCAGAGGCCGAGGGCCCCCCGCCCTCCGGGGACGCGGGGCGCCACGGCACCACCTGGGAGCTCTGGCGAGGCGGTTCCCTGAGCGGCTCCTCCTCTGGCGAAGCGGCCCAACCCTGCGGCCGCCCGCGACGAGGAGAAAAGAAAAAAAAAAAAAAAAAAAAAAAAAAAAAAAAAAAAAAAAAAAAAAAAAAAAAAAAAAAAAAAAAAAAAAAAAAAAAAAAAAAAAAAAAAACGCCTCGCGCTCTCCTTCCGTCGTCGGCGCCGGCCTCGCGGCCGACCCTGGGAGCTCCAGAGAAGTCTCGGGAGCGGAAGGCGACATTTCTCCCCGTCCTGGCCGGTCCGCTTGTCGTCCTCGTCGTCGTCGTCTCGTTTCCCTCCTCCCCACGTTCTCGCCGACTTGCCTTGGTTGTGCCGGCCTCGGTGCGAAGCTGTAGCATCGAGGGGCCCCCTTCCCATCAGTTGGGAAGCTGGCGATTTCTTGTTTCAAGTGCGCATCACACAGTTGTACTTATTGCAGCGCGGTCAGACTTCCGCTTTGGCGTGTAAAAAAAAAGACTGGAACCAGCTCTTCCTGAGTCGCCGGGCCCAGCGTGCGCTCCGATTGAGCCGGGGGGCCCGGCCCCTCCCGACGGCCGAGTTCATGCCGTGGCCCGAAAGATCGATCCCATCATCCGGCGACGTTATTGGACGACGCCCCGATCAGTTGACAGAGAGCAGCTGCAGGTCTACGCCCCAATTCCGCAGGGGCAAAGCATTGCCTTGACGCCACAGGCCATTTGCTTTTTGAGACGGGACTTGGAGGTCGCAGACGCGAAGAACGCGTTCTGTCAGTCAAACCGTTTGGCCCGTCCTCGTGGGAAGATTTCTGCGAGCCTTGTTCGGGCTCCAAGCTTGCCCCAGGTGAACTAAGCAAGCTGATCTTCCCGGTTTACGGCCTCAACGATGCGCCCTTATCTTCGCTGGAACCCTGTCCGTGGATCAAGCGTTCGGGTAAGGGGGGACCTCGCGCGATCATCCTGATAGAGGTCGACGATCTGATCGCGCCCGTTCATCCAGGGGAGGAACAAGGTTTTCTGGAGAGGCACCATGTCAGGCTCAAGTTTGGCAAGTGGAAGACTTGCGTGTCAGATATCGCCAGCAAGCACCTCAACCAGGTCGCTCTCGTACTTCTGTGGACCAAGAAAAGTACATAGTCGAACAGGTCACTCCGATGCGTCCGACAAGGGAGCGACGCGCCCCTCCAGATGATCGTCTTACTCTTGAGGAAATCAAAGTGGCATAGGACCATGGTGGCACAGATCCAGCGGCTGGGGAGGGAGACGAGGCCAGACGTGGCGGTCGGGGCTCCACAGCAGAGCGCGGCCTCATCGTACCCAACAGCCGCCGATGTCGTTCCGCATGTAAAGATTGCCATGCATTTGAAGGGTTCTGCTTGTCAGAAGACTCCGCTCTGGCCCCTGGACGCCGCCTCGTTACATGTTGCGACGATTTCGGATGCTGGGGGCCCAGGGCCCGCGAGGAGAAACGGCGCTCAGCGTGGGCGGCTTGCTTGCATTGCGGAGGCCTGGACCCGCCAGAATGCGAGGCCGCGGGCGCCCCTCCACGCGCGGCGCTCGACACGACTCGAGAGAATTGCGGCGTCCACCGGTGCCGTTGAAATGTTGGGTTTAAGCGCCGCAGTGGCCGAGGGCCAGTGGTTGGCCGTCATGTGGCGAGACTTGCGATTCAACGATGTGAGGAAGCTGGATCGGCACCTCTCCCAGGCACCGTTCCCTGCTGTGCTTAGCAGGGATTGCGCGTTGTCAGGGGAAGTGAGCGCGCTTTCGGTCGTCTGTTCCACATCGATTTTCGATACGCTCTCGAAGAACAGCACTGGTTCGCGCCAGGATAGGGGGACGGCGGTCGAAGCGGCGGCAGCGAGGGACAGTCTCACGGCCATAGGCTCACGGGCCAGGTGGGCACCTCACGGGCGTTCGGCAGCTAACTGCCTTCCGAATGCAGATCCGACTTGGAGGAAGGTGGTTATCTCAGACTTGCTCGGCCGAGGGACGCTGGCCCTTGTGGATGAAAAAGGCTCAAGAGCGAGTGGGCCTTGAATAGTGATTTGAAGTATCGGTCGCACGCGTCCTCCCACCAGGCCCTGAATCAGCCGGGAGACGTCTATTGGGCCAAGTAACAGGCTGGGGAAAGCAGGGAGGAGAGGGAGGAGAGGAGGTGGCGGGGCCCATTGTCAGATCCACTGAAAGTAGTCCTGTTGTGGTCGTTATCCCACTCCTTTGCCCCGTTGAATCCCTTTCGGATCTGTTCGTAGCCTTCGGTCTAGGGCCGCCGGTACGGCTGATGTGTGCACACTGTATTTCGATTTCCTACGATCATCCTTGCAAACGCTGGATGCCCATCTTCTGACTGCACATTATCACCGATGCCATCCAACGACGATCACAGGGCAACGATGCCAAAAACTAAACCCTTGCAGGCATCTGTCATATCACGCAGCAGAAGTCAGCGCACTCATTCGCCCTGCAGGCCGCAAGCATGGATACGCATGGTGTTTGTTTCTACGTTTCCTACAGCAACACTGGCTACGTCATGCTTGGCGTCATGACCCAACGTCTGTTCTGGCCTGAGCTGGCAGCACTACGTGGCATCAGAAGTCTTTGCGCGCCCAAAAAATACGTCAGCTTCGTCATTATTCACCGATGGGGCCCCATCTGTTGTAGGGTACGCCTCTGGCTTTGGCATGGGCCCGTCGCGATGCCACCCACTCAGGCACGGAGCGCTGGCGAGATCGTTTCGACGGTTCGGGATACGCCTTTCTTTTTTGCGAGGCGCAATGGAAGGTGCCTTATTCAAGTTCCCCGACATTTTGCAACTTTGGATAGACGCCTTTCGCCACAAGTTCCAAGGCATGTTTGAGTACGGCTACGGCTTGATGACGAATGTCTTTGGCGCGTTCGGACAATTGGTCGGACACGGGGGACAAACATTTGGTTTCCAAAGAGGTGTATTCGATGATCCTGTATTTGGCACGGTGTACGTCGCGCTGAGGAGCGATTCTCAGCTCGACAATCCAATTGGTCGCATATTGCAGACAGCTGCAAATCAACCGATGTAGGCACAGACACTGTATGTTCAGTGCACAGCTCAGTGAGCTTCGGTTCATGTAGAAATACATGTCGACTGGGTGCTTGTCATTCGTGAGTTCAGGAAATACGTGTCATTTGTATGATAATTTACGTGCGTGCTTCCCCCAGGCTAAGAACGATGTGGTGTCTCATGGAAGTGTGCGGCCGCTTCGGGCTTTTTTCGGGTCATGCAGGAGTGTGCGGCCGCGCTGGTAACTACCGTGATGCGTGATTCAAATTTGCTTTCAACTTTTCATAAACATCAAGAGAACCTGCCAGAGGGTGCGTACGTGCGCCCGGCGTGCAACCCGCGTATTTCCGGCTGGGAGCAAAAGTAGAGTACACACCCATTGTTCTTGATTAGTTTCGACACAGCGTTTCTACAGCATCGATCCAGAAGGTTCTCCAGAAGTTTCCCGAAACCCCGTGCACGCGCTCGCGACGTATTGTTCCAGCTCTTCTGCCGCCCGTTGTTGTTCCTCTCCAGTGCGCGCAGCTGTTGCCAGCGGCTGTCATCGACGAGGGGCTGGGCCGGTGAGCTCTTCACACCGATCCACCGGCCTCTCTCTCCAGCTTACAAATAACGCTGAAAAGAACGCCGCGATATCCAGTTTGGGTGCCGAGGGGGGCGGGGGGGGGCAGCACCCCCCACAGTGGCGCAAGAAGGAACAGCTATTGTTGGTTTGGCCACACTCAAGGAGCCGAGTTTTCGCTTGGCTGCACATGCGGAAGGAGGGGGGGTCCTATTCTCTGTTGGACCCCTCAGGCGGACAGGAATTGGCGACAATTGCACGTCTTGTGGCAACATCGACAGAGTCGAGGTCTTCTTTGGATGCTCGTATCAGGGGCGGTCCCTTGGACTCCCCCGGTGCGTTAGAAAAGGGGCGCCAATTTGTTTAAATGGCAGTACCCCAGAAGGCGAGGTCCCGTTTGAATGCCTGTGAGAGGGTGCTCCGTCGGATGCCTTCGAGGGAGTTTTTCGTTGGATCTCCCAGGGCCCAAGGGAACGGCGACAAATGTACGTTTGGCAGCACCCATGGAAATCCAGAACCATGTTATATTGTGAAACAAGGAGGTAGAAGGAGGAGGGGTCACAGAGGAGGGTGGTGGGAAGGGAAGGGAGGGGAAGGGAGGAGGGAAATGGAAGTTGGCGGGCGGAGGAGGCGGAGAGGGACCACCAATGGTGAAGTCAAAACGAGGACCCAACCACAGAAGCGCTTGGAAAATCGAGTGGATGATCAGACGCCGCTCTGGCGTCTAGGCCTGATTAGTGTCTCAGCTTGCTGGATCGTGCCTGTTCTGTGCTCTTTTCGCCCAGAGGCTTCTCAGCCGCAACTCAGGCCTGGTCCCTCTCAGGATAAAGTTGGGCGACCACATGAGGCTGCAGTAGAATTGCCATTGTCATCTTCACCACTTCCCTTTTATCATATCGTCAATGCCATCCGTGCTCGAGATTGACAGGTGCTCAGCGCGTCCAGCTGGCACCAGATTGCAAGGCCATGGTAGTCCCCCTACAGACACAACAACCAGTGAGCGCTGTTGACGCGATAGAAAGCATCTCAGAGCAGGCTCAGAGACTGCTGCGCATGCTACGGTGGTGCGTTATAGGCCTATGGATACTCGGGGGCGTAATATTTGTCATGGAGCCCCTCGCGGCTCTCCCGGTTATCATGCTTGCAACGTTTGGGACTGTTGTGCTCAACGAGGACCGCGTGATGAAAAATTGCTACATTGTGCTAACCAGAGTGTTTCTGGGCCAGTGCAGTGTGAGCGGCATGCCCATGTTGCCGCCAGTCTTTACTGTCGCCATGCTGAACTCAGTGCTCCATATGATCCAAATGGTTCACACGTGCATTGTGTACTTCTCCTACGTGCAGCAGCACGATGAGTATAAAGTTCAGCCGATTGCCGTTGTGCTGATCGGCGGCGTGTGGGTGTGCGAAATAATGGTCACGGTTGTCAGTTACCGCCTCATTAACCTTTTCAGGGCCGAGTCGTTGGCAGCGGACGTCCTCGAAGGCTACCAGCACCTACCAGGCATGGCACCGCCGCCGCGGTTGCCAGGCCCTCCCTCCTCCTCCTCCTCCTCCTCTTCCTCCTCTTCCTCCTCCTCCTCCTCCTTCTCCTCCTCCGCCTCTCCATCCTTGCAGGGCTCGGGGCGCCGCTCGCACCCGCTGGCCCAGCCAGCGGCCCAGCCGCAGCGGCCGCCCAGCAGGGAGTCGTGCCGTTCAGCGGCAAGGGCTTCAAGTTGGGGGACTGAGGGCCGGACCGGCGCGGGTGCTCTTGCTGCTTTCCCCGCACGTACCTCCCCCTCCTTGCCCTCCCCACTCTCTCAGGCCACCTCCCACTTCTCATCCGCATCCTCCACGAGGATTTCCACAACCGGCATTTCCTCTCTCTACCCTTTCTTTCTGAATTGCTTTGTCCCAACCATCCTGTGGTGTTGGGTCATCGTTTTGAAGAGACAGCGCCCTGCGTCACTCCTCCTCTTACTCTCCTCCCCCCCTCTTCCCATCCCTGCGTCTGCCGCCCTCCGCGCGCCCATTTCGGCATATATCTCACGCGTTTCGTGGCCTCAGAGCCCCAGCTAAAGCCCAAATGCCAGCGCTCGCATGGCGTAACCGCACCCGAGTCGGCACATACCTCACACGCTGCGTGGCCCCATAGGAAGCCCCAACTATAGCCCAGATGACAGCGCTTGCATGGCGCACCCGTCCCCGATTCGGCACACCGCTCAAGCGTTTCGTCGCCCCAAGGGGAGCCCCAACTAAGGCCCAAATGACAGCGCTCACATGGCGCACCCGCACCCGGTTTGGCCCCCCCTTGAGACGTCTCGTGGCTCCAGAGGGAGCTCCACCGAAGCCCACAGAGGCTGGTTCGTATGGCACACCCGACCTCGATTCGGCACACTCCGCACACGTAAAGTGTCCCCAGTATGGAGTTCCACCAGAGGCCCCAGTGGCTGCGCTCGCATGGCGCACCCGCCCCCGATTCGGCACGCCCCATCACGCGCTTCGTGGCCCCAAAAGTAGCTCCACTGAATGCCCCAGCGTTTGCGCTCGCATGGCGTACCCACATTTCATTCGGCACACCATTCCCACGCTCCATGGCCTTGGCGGGCTCCACCGAATACCCAGTGGCTGCGTACGCATGGCGTATCCGCACCCGAGTCGGCACACCCCACCCATGTTTCGTGGTCCCATACGGAGCTCCACCGAATGCCCCAGTGGCTGCGTTCGTATGGCGCACCCACCCCCGATCGGGCACACCCTGCACACGTAAAGTGTCCCCGAACAGATTCCCACCAGAAGTCCCAGTGGCTGCGTTCGCACGGCGTACCCACATTTCATTCGGCACACCTTGCCTACGCTCCGTGGCGTTGGAGGGCTCCACCGAATGTTCCAGTGGTTGCGTTCGCATGGCGCACCCGCACCCGATACGGCACACCCCTCAGACGGTTCGTGGTCGCACAAGGAGCTCAACCGAAGCCCCCAGTGGCTGCTTTCGTGTGGCGCACCCGCCCCCGATTCGGCACACCCCGCACACGCCAATTGTCCCCAATATGGAGTTCCACTGAAGGCCCCATTGGCTGCGTTCGCATGGCGTACCCACATTTGTTTCTGCACAATCTGCCCGTGCTTCGTGGCCTTGAAGGGCACCACCGAATGCCCCAGCGACTGCGTTCGCATGGCGCACCCGCACACAAGTCGGCACACTTCTCAGACGGCTCGTGATTCCATAGGGAGTTCCACCGAAGACCCCCGTGGCTGCTCTTGTATGGCGCACCCGCCCCAGGCCGGCACACCCCGCACACGTTCAATGTCCCCGTATGGAGTCCCACTGGGGTTCCCAGCGGCTGCGCTTGCATGGCGCGGCCCCGTTTCATTCGGCACACCCTTCCCACGCTTCGTGGCCTTTGGAGGGCTCCACCGAATGCCCCAGTGGCAGCATTTGCATGGCGTACCCGCACCCGATCCGACACACACCCCCCACCCTCCCACGCTTCGTGGTCCCATAGAGAGCTCCTCCGCAGGCCCCAGCGGCTGCGCTCGCATGGCGCACCCGCCCCCGAACTGGCACACCCCGCACACGTGAAGTGTGCTTGTATGGAGTTCCACCAGAAGCCCCAGTGGCAGCGTTCGCACGGCGTACCCACATTTCACTCAGCACACCCTTCCCACGCTTCGTTGATTGGGTGGGATCCATCGAATGCCCCAATGGTTGCGCTAGCATGGCGCACCCGCACCCGATACGGCACACCCCTCAGACGGTTCGTGACCCCAGAGGGAGGTCTTCCGAAGGCCCCAGTGGCTGCTTTCGTATGGCGCACCCGCCCCCGATTCGGCACACCCCGCACACGTTAAGTGCCCCCTATGGAGTTCCACCGGAGGCCCCAGCGGACATATCATTCGGCACACCCAGTCATCGTGGCCTTCTGGGGCTCCACCGAATACGTCAGTGGTTGCGTTCGCAAGGCGTATCCGCATTGCATTCGGTACATATCGAAACACGCTTCGTGGCCCCATAGGGAGTTCCACCTGATGCCCCAGTGGCTGCGTTCGCATGGCGGTACCGCACCCGATTCAGCACACCCTTCACTCGCGTCGGCGATATGTGTGCGACTGCGCGGCACTCCCATGCAGGTGGGAGTTGGGAGTCATTTGCCCGGAATCACAATCACTGGATGAGCATGGAATTTGTATACGTCCGGGCATCCCAGTGGGGCGCCCCAGCGCACCCGCCGTTCCTTACATGAGACGCCCTCCGGGCGACATCGGCGCCGCTCCGCTCCGCTCCTCACTCGCGTCGTGTCCCCGTGGGCCACTTGCGTTGCGGCACTCACATCCGCATGTGGCTGGGTCCTCCGCATGGATAACCTGACTCGCAGTCACGATGCATGTGTAAATCTTCCAAGAGGCCATGGCCGCCCCCCATGGCTTCAACGTGGCCCGAACGACTGTCCGCATAGGTGGTTCGTTCACTCGTTCCCAGAAGCCCCAACGAGGCTCCAGGGAAGCCCCGAGAAGCCCGAGGAAGCCTCAGGGGGGGCCCTGGGAGGCTGCAGGTTGCCACGGGGGGGCGCCAGGAAGGCCATCCTACGAATGTTGTGTGTCACCCTTGAGCGCGGCCTTGCTTATAAAACAGGCTTACGACACTCCGCCGACCCCCAGCGGAACGATGTCGTAATGATGAGTTGGTTACTCGGGGCACGGCCTCTTTGAGACCAGGAGCAGGAAAGCAATGTTGGGGTCCCCCCTTCGGGCCTTCTGGGGGGCGCGTAGCGCCAGGAGGGAGAGGCCCTGTTTGGGTTGTTTCCGGCGGCATTAGATTATCCTGGGGCCCCTCCTGGGGTGTCTTGGAGCCTCTTTGACGTCCTCCAAGGGGTTCGAAACGCTTGGCTTTGTTGGGGGAGGGAGGCGCCGTTTGGGGACGATGTTGGGCCATCTTGAGGACGTATTGGAGGCCAGCCGGGAGCATAAAAGGCCACCTTGGTCTTTCGCGGGTTTTTGTACCGTCTAGCGTCTTTTATTGGACCATCGAGAAGACACAGGGAGCTCATAGTGGGACGATCGAAATCCCAAGCATTCGCATGCTTAAACATATACCACCACGGCAAAGTATCCTCATAGCGATGTGAAGGACCAGGAAGAGATGAACCGATGATGAGTATGATGAAAGTGGTGCAATAATGGCACGGTTGTGCCCTATCTTGGTCCTTGCCATTCCCCCGGTGGACCTTTTTGCCTCCTGCGAGGTTGACAGTTTCAGATTCTGAAGGAGAAAGGGCAAAGGCGAGAGGTATCGAGCGTTTGTTTGCGGCCATTTTGGCCCAGTGATTGGCCGCGTATCTAACCGGGCCGCACCGCGGCCCGCCACGTTGCATCGAGACAGAGAAGATTCCACCCATTACTCTTGAGATGTATCATCGCCGCTCACGCGGCTCTTTCCTATTTCTGGCACTATCGCTAATACGATACATCAGGGTTGGACGCATGCTTCGCCTTAGGCGAAGCATCTGGTTGGGCCTCCTGACCAGCTTTAAACTTGGTAGCGGAGCTGGCCGTTGGTGATCAGTTATAGTTCTTATCCTTGCTATCCACGGCACTATCTGGTGGATTACCGACATAGTGGAACATCAGGGTGAAGTGGTTTACGTGGAGGAGTTCTATACGATCGCAAGGACACTTGCACTGTTGCCTCTGGTCACGCAGAGGTCTCTTACCTGAGCCCTACACTTTTGCGCTACTACACTCCTGAAGTCAACCCACCTCCGCCACTCGGCAGTTTCTTCGAAGATACTTTGCATGATGGCATGCGTTATGACATCGTGCCTCCTGCACGTCTTTGCAAACTGACGGCAACGTCACCTCATAACCAACAACCACGTACAACTGACACCGACCTACGGGGCCACTGGATTGGCATGACTATATTTGGCCCCGGTGCAGACGACACGCGCACTACCGGCCCTCACTGGGACCCTGCCATTAACGTACTTTTTCGCGAGTTCGCTCGCGAGGTACGTGCCTGGATCAACGTGACCACAGGCATTATGACTCCCTCCCAGCAGGCCGCCGCTTTACAGGCCACGCAAGGACCATTGCTATGAGGGCCCCCCAGCAGCAATCAAGTTTGGAGTGAACATTGATGGACGCCACAGCGATGGAGCCACCTGCATAATGTTCCTCCGCAGCACTAAGTTCGAAAACTTTGAAAAGGAACGACAACTTAATTCGGGGACGGCTCTCGTTGGTTTTTTCGTCCATGCGGGAGAACGGACCGACCAGACGCTGGCCCGCTTCGAGATTGCACGCTTTGAAGCTGACACCACGGGGCTCAACATCCCAACCTTTCTAATCCTCACAGTCATACTGTTCAGAGCCCTAGGTGTCGGTATTTCGCGTGCACGGCAACGACCAGAACCACTGAACCACCAAATGCTGAGGACCCAGCAACAGTTCGACTCCTCACTGGAGCGCTCGAGGGCTCACGCCCACATTCCTGAGCGAACCCCTGGCAACATCGGTGGTGTATTTAGCAACGGCCACCGCACAGATGTCTTTCATAGTGACACTCCGGCGGGGCAACCTGCCAGCAGCGCCTGGAATGACGATCCACAACCAAACGAGGCCACCGCTCTATTAAGCCACCGTCGGCAACGGCGGCCCCTACCCAAGGCACTACCTGCATGGGCTCGGCGGGACAATCTGCAGAGTCCGACTCTGACTCGGGCACCGATGCTGACACCTCGTCAGATGAAGGAACTGGCAACATGGACTATTACGATTGCCCGCGCACCTCACTGCAGAGCAACAAGCACAGTGGACATTCCTGGGCCACCAGATACGTAAACGCCGATGGAGACGTTTTATGGAGAAACCAGTTCGAAGGGAACGACGCGCAGTTCGACGTGCGTTCAGGTCAAAGAGCAAGGGTAGAGGCAAGGGTTAACGACGACAGTCATCTGGCAGAGGTACGCTGACATCCCTGGCCCCCTTAACGGGACCACAGCATGAGGAGATCTTCCTGGGGAAGGGTAGAGGCCGTAGGCACACCTCAGGAAAACCTAACGGGCGGCGGGGTAACCCGACGCATGCCAACGGGAAAACCATAGAATGTGAGATCTGCCATAGCACCCAACATTTTCGTCGCGAATGCCCCCAAGGCGACGGGAGAGGCAGGGGCCCATCAACACGCTTGGCGCAAACCGATTCTGACATTCAGCGCGTCGATTTCGCACCCCTTCTTGCCGGGCCAGAGGACAACCCCACAGCCACCGCCCACTCCACGTCCGCGAGGCACCATGGCGCCAGCGTTTCCCTCGAGAGGTAGGCCGAGGAGCTCTCGAAAGCGGTATACGTTGGCCGCGTCGAGATCGATCTCGCACACTTGCTGGGCATCCCGATCACTGGACAGCCTGCGCACCTGGAGATCATCGAGGAGCACCAACCACCCGCCGACGCGGACTACGAGAAGGCGGGGGCACCTGCACGCCCCAATGGGCACGAGCCAGAGAGTTGTGATGATGAAACGATACCGGCTACGGAGAGGGAGCTCCACGCGGCGCTCCGACCAGGCGGTTGGGAACCCCACGTGCAGGGCCACCTGCGACGACGATCCTCTGCGGGGCGACTCGCGCGACACTGGTGAACTTTTCTGAGCGGATCCAGCGCGAGCTCGGACACAACTAAGGCACCCACTTGACACTTGCGCAACATAACCGCCCTTCGAGCCGCAAGGCTTGGAGACGCGCGGGGCGCACTGGGGATGATGATGAGGGATGGGAAAGAGTGAGAGCAATCCGCCATACCATCACCGGTGGAGGCATTTGCGCAGGCACTCACGCGCCCGCCCAAGCGGCACGGAGCACCCACATCCACGACATCCGAGAGGACCGCCAAGAAGCGCCCGGTCGCGGGGCAAACCGCATCAGGACGACGAGGGCTCAGACGAGCCCGGTGGCCAGCCTCGATTCGGACCAGTTGGCGAACAGAACGACAGGGTTGCTCGCCGACAGGTTCCGGACGATTATATGAGGCACTGGCGGGCACAGGGTTGGTCCAAAATTTCAAGTCCGCCATTATTGGTCATTGTGGCCTGCGCAGCGGGGCCCAGAAACGGGCAAGATCATCCGCTCCAACAAAAGAGGCGGCACCAGGACACATGAAACGCTGGAAAGGACGGCAAACGAAAGAGCCATCTGCGAGGATCGGAAGGAGCACCGAGAGCAGGTTTGTGGATGCGTGCGTTTCGCAGACCACAGACCGAATTGTCCGATGGGGCGCCCTTCAAGGAGCCCCAACTTCGAGAGGACCCCGTGGGCCTGGCCCCACGGGGGCGGCGAAGGTCGCAAGGTGGACCCAGGCTGCAACCCCAGCCACTCACAGCTCACCAAGGCGGACCACAAGCCGCTAGACGAGGTCCAGGCAGAACTCGTGGAGAAGGACTGAGAAGCCTTAAATGAGGAGCAACAACTGAAGTGTCACGGTCGGGCATGCCACGAGGCTTGACTTGATGTGCGAGCGGCCTCCTCTGCGGGGAAACCTGCTTCTTCTCACGAACGTGCCAATAAGGGCCATCATGCGGGGTGGCCCGCCAGCTACGGCTGGGAAAGAAGACAAGGCGTCCGGTCGCGCACCAGCGGTTGATCCCCCTGCACTTGCGCCTGCGCCTGAATATGAGTACGAGTCCCACACTGACGAACACACTGATGCTGATGTAGACAGCGATGCACTAGTCACGGAGGACTCGGGCCTGGAGAATGGCGACGCAGCGTTGCATCGCAGCAGAAGCATTGGATGGATAGTTGCTGTAATACGAGGCAAGCTGCCCAGTAGAAGATTTCATCTGGATTGCAAAAAGACTGCCGAGATCGAGAATACGAGGGTCTATCGACGTGAGCGGGAGCTTCCGCCAGGCAGCCCCTCGCGCAAGAGCGCGGGGAAACCTGGCGCGTCTGATGCGGGGGATGTGAGGGGACCCGCTGCGAAGGCAGGCGAGCCCCCGAAGCCCCCGAAGCGCTTGTTGAAGGCCGTAGATATGTCTCCATCTTCACGCTCGCCGAGGTCACCCAGGTCGAAGAAGCGGGTCAGTTCAGCAGATGCCGACCCTAGAAGAAACAGGGCGAAGCGATCTGACGGGGAGCCCGCGGGGAAACTTGCCCGTAGAACGCGCTCCAGGGGGCCAGCTGCGGCAGCCGCGGCGGCACCGCCCCAGGGCAGCAGCGCGCCAAGACCGAAGGAGCCCGTCGCAACACGCGGTGCCACTCCTGGCCGGACTCACCGCGAAACTGGCTGGTCACCCTCACTGGACGGCTCAACAGCGCATCATGCCTCGCAACCAAATGCGGAAAAGGAACGCACTCCAGACCGCAGCCAAAGCACCAGGAGCTCCAAAGGTGAGCATGCGCCTAAGGACACCCGCGAGAAGGAGAAGGACCCATCTGGAAGTGCGGGGCCACCCGCCGAGCCCGCTGCTGCGTTGGTTCATGCGGGGACACCCGCTGCATCTGCATCTGCGGGGCAACCAACTAACATCCCTGAAATGGAAGAGGGAAGCAGACTGTACTGGGAAACTCTTGGCACTCCATAGTAGATGCCATTTAACCCGTCATACAATTGCATCGCCGATGATGGTTCGAGCCGATACAGAGTAGCACAGCGTTCAACTGCGTGCACGGCAATGTGCGCGACTGAGGTACTTGTCGAATGCCAACGCGCCCGCACTCTACTACGCAAAGAGCCAGATCACCTTTACAGCGGCGAAGCTGAAGCCTTGAAGGCGACACTCGACAAAGAGTACCTGCCCACGCAGCTTCCGAATGAGTAGGAACAGCGCTGCTGCTCGGAGTGGATCACCACCGCCACCCAGCACAAGCCATCTCATAACGACGGCCTTACGTATAGGTTCACAGGTGCGGTCGTCCCATATGACGAGTTCGACGGTTGGGCATGCCACAGTGCTTTACTGGCAACTTGGCCACCAGGAGGGTGCTAAACCATCATCCGAAACACCTGGAAGTCGTCAAGCAATGCCTCAAGGCCAAGCATCGGGCAGACCAAGCACTAGCAGTGCTGAGAAATGTGCGAGATGGTCGACCGCAGCACTGGCATGCAGGAAAACCGGCCCCAGGTGAAGAAACTGATTCTCCGCGGGGAAACCTGTCTGACTTATTATCTGCGGCCCAGCAGTGGGCACAGCAGCCCAGGCATCAAGTGCCCAGAATCGCGGGTGACAGACCTGATAGAGGCAGGAGCACCGCGCTATTTCATACACGGGACTCAATGGAGGCACATCCCGAGCATACTGAATGTCGGTCTGTCGTGCCGAAGCGAAGATAACCCTAAGGGGGGCTCAACTAGACAGATGGTTCATGGATGCCCATACGTGCCTGGGGATAAGCACATCCAGTCGGGCCTACGGGTGGACGCCGAGGTGTTGATATTAGTAAGCCTCAAGAACCTGATCCGAGATGGCATTCAAGTCTGGCGATCCGCCAACGATATCATTATGACTTCGGGGGTGCAGGGTCGCATCCTGGTGAGCTCCCTTGTCCAGCTTGTCGGTATCAAGGACAACAAGGATGAATGCAAGCACTGCAGAGTTGGACAGGCATGGGTCAATTATCGATACACCGAATCACGGCGGGGTAACCTGCTCAGGTCTGTACCGCACGACTGGTACGAACGTCTATATGATCCCCCCACGCTGAAGGGATGGATCACTCCAGACACACCTGTGAACCCGCGTGAACCCACGTTCAAAAATCACCCATCGCATAGATACATCATGCCTCGGTGTTCATGATACAAGAGGTGAATCCAGCGAGGATACCTGCAGATGGCTCTGATGGATCCTAGATACAGGCTGGGAGCGCGGACGCGTCGGGCATCACATCCAGCGGTGCAACTCTAAACGACGGGCCCTTCGCCATCGACCCGCGGGGCACACAGGCACAGCAGCTGCCGATTCCCGCGGGGCAACCTGCTGCATTTGCGCCTACGAGTGGGCCCACAACTCCGTTTGGTAATCCACAGAGTGCTGGTAGTCAGTCTACAGGCCAGACTCCAGAGCATGCAGATGGACCCCCAGCTCTACCAGGCCTTACAGGCCACATCATTTTTCGCATCCCCACGCGCTGCGGCACCACCAATTGCGCCGACGCGGCAGCCAGTGATCATGGCCCAGCAACGCAACATGCGGCCCACAACGGAGGCGGCCCAAAGGGCCGACAGCATGCTGGGAAAGCAGCAGTAGATGCACAGACACATGCGGGAGGCGATGGAGAGCACGAGGCGGCATGGAATCGACCTGCCGAATGCAAGCTGGACTCCACCCTGGGAGCATATGCCTAACGCAAATCCGTCGCCGAACCACCCGAATCGGCATGGATAAACCCCTCCGTTCTTCAGTCCCCGCGCCCACCGACGCCAGCACGGGCGCGGCTAGACGATCGGCGCCAGCTACGCATAGAGCGCTCTCTTTCAAGGCAGCACTCAGAGCGAACGCGAGGAGGCTTTCTACATTCCTTCCGAAGGGTTCCGTCGCCCAAGCAGCAGATGCGTTCACTGCATCCCTCCACGAGGTGATCGACAACCTCTACGACGAGTCCACCGCGCCACGTTGTGGTACAAGCATGCTGCGGCTACTCGTCGGTCCCTCGGGGCCGTCTAACACAGTCTCGGTTCGGTTGTTTCCCTCTGGCACGGCGCAGAGGGCAACGTCCCGTTCGCTGCGGGGATGCACGTTGACGACGCCCTCGCCACGCAGCATCTCGATTTCAACTTCGAGACGATCGGGCGCGCAACAATGTGGCGTAGTCGGGCACGGGATACCTTCGCCTTCTTGGGCGACGAGCACGCGACGCTTATCCTTGGCAGGTATACCGGCAGTCTTTACACGAGTGAGGGCACGGACACCAAAGTTGTCGGCGTCTCCCAAGTCGGCACCATGTCGACATCGCGTTCTCCCCCAAAGCTGACCCGCTCAGAGCGAGCATGCATTGAGTCCTCTGCAGATTTTCTTCAACGGTTTCCTGGCCTCACGAGGCCCGACGCTTCAGCTTCAGTATCACTCGCCCACAAGACCAATCCCGAGTGGAACGACATCCGACATGCAATGAAGCAGGTGGAGTACGCCCACAGAACGGCTGGCGCCGGCACTATCTCTATATACCCGCGCATCTGCACGGACGCCCCGCGCCGCGAGATCAACAATGGCAGGCGAGACGATCGCTCAGGGTTTAGAGTTGACTATGCGTCTCATGCGGCGAGGCTTCGGGCGGCCATGTTGACTGGCCGAGCATCTGGTCGATTCCCTCCAGCGTTTGCGGTGATGGCCGCCACGGGTTGCAAGTCCCAACGCGGAGCCCACTCTCAGTTTGGCCGAGAAGAGGACCGGGATCGACGTTATTCCCGTCCGTGACGAGGTGCCCGTCAAGAGTGTTCGCTGGACCCCACCACTCACATGATTACCGCCGACATGGCCTGGGAGGATCCCAAGCTCAGGGAGCAGCTGCCGCGGTTCCTGCCCGACCCCAATGGAATGCATTTATTGCAAGGAGTTCAAGGGAGTAGACGGCCTCCAGTAAAGCAAGTGATTTTGATGTCATCATGGCTGGGGGTCACACTTACTCCCGCCCTCTTGGCTTTGCCCAAATAACCGCCGCCAGCCGTTTTCTGCGACTCGCCGCTGCGTCTCTCATGTTACCGCGATAATGCTCTCACATGCCTCTGATTAGCGCATGCACTTCTCGTTGATGACGCATGTAACAATGCATGCGGGTGAGCAAGATCTGCGCACCAGTTGCATGCGAGGCCTCTACTCTGCTTTTTTGCGGAATGCCTGACTACGAATTAAATATGCATCGTCAGATGGTGGTTGCGGGGATTAAAGTACATTGCGATTGATGTGTTTCTTCGAGCAGGCCGAGGGAGTCCTCCAGGAGACAGAAAAAATAGTGATTCCCGTACAAGTCATTGCGAATCCCCGCGATCCATGATCTCGCGGCTCGAGGAGGTGCCTCTTTGCTTATTGACAGGCTGACAGCATCAGAGCTGCGCGCGAGACGCCGCGGATAGGTTCGTGCCCCATTAGCATCCAATCGAACACTGCAGATGAAGCGGGCGACTTCTTTCCAATGGGGAGCAAAGAGAGGCGCAAATTGTCCGAAGGGCCAGCGGCGCATTCAAGGAGGGCTGACCTTGACGGGGCGGCGGTGGGTATACAACGGCGATGGTGACAGAGGAGACCCCCCTTTGGTCGCCGCTGCCCCTGCTACGTTCTCCCCCCCCGCCCGCCTCAGAGGACTTGGATGTTCTGGGGGAGGCCCCCACGCGCAGCATAGCCGCGCGCTGGGCCAGCGCGCGGCGCAGCAGCTGGGGAGGCCGTGGAGGCGCGCAGCTTGCGGTCGGGCTTCTGTTGTTCCTCCACGGCAGCGGCAGCGCCTGGAATTGGCGGCGGCCAGGCGCACGCGCTGGAGGACCGCAGGTTGCTGGCGAACGGGAGGGGCCGCCAGCCGAGAACGGAGGATTGTCAAGTGGCGGTCTGAGAGCCTTATCTCTCAACAAATCATATTCTCGACGCCGCGCATTTTTTTCAAAAACGGTATTCTCGCCTCGACGCCGCGCACACTTTTGCATTTGTGCCTCGCGTGCGTGGCGGTGGCGGCTGTTGATTGGTGGGCGGGGTGCGTGGGCGCGAGGTGGGAGAGCTGGGGGGGGGGGGGGGCAAAAAAACATATCGGAATGCTTAACATGACTTTTGTTGTTTTCCCCCCCCCCTTTCCTCCCCCACCAACTCGTCTATTCCACCCTGCCTCGGAGGCGGCCTCGCGCGTGTGGCGGTGGCGCCGGTTGATGGGTAGGCGGGGTGCGCGGTGGCGAGGTGGGAGGGCTGGCGGTGGTGCGGTGGGGTGCAACAAAAAAAACAAAAAACGGACAAACGCTGGAATGTTTAATATGTTGTTTTATGTGTTTGTGTTGTCCTCGCCTCCACACACACACACACACGCACGCACGCACACACACACACACACACACACACACACACACACACACACACACACACACACACACACACACACACACACGCCTATTCTACCCTGCCTCGGAAGCTTGCTTTTTTACCGATGGTGGATGTGCCTACGATGGTCCACCAACACCGTGCACGTAATCGACCGGGCCTGCGATGTGACGGCGGGGCGGCGGTGCTGGCGCGGTCGCACCCGTGCTCGGGGCAAAGCGCGCTGACCATCTCGACGTCACTCGAGCTGTCGCCCTACTCCTCCTCCGCCTCTTCCTCCCCCTCCTCCTCCTCCTCCTAACAGGGCGGCGGCGGCGAACTGCGCAGCTCGTGGATAAGGATCGCTCCGCCTGCCTCTGTCCCATGAATTCTGGCACCGCAATTCATCTGCGCGCGTCCACGATATACCGACCATAGTGTGCGAGCTGGGGCGCGGATCTACCGCGGCCACGATGGATGTCAAGTGCCAGCCGCCCTGAATTATAGATCTGCCGCGCTGCCTGGGCGAAGTCGCGCGTCTGGCAAGCACGGACGCGCAGTTCTTTGATCTGGGTAGTCGAAGGCCAGACTGTCAGACTGGATTGGGCCCCAAGGGCCAATCTGGCCTGGCCATATTGGGTGATTTGGGTTATTCGCCAGACTGGATTCGCGTTGGCTCCCTCGCCAGTTTGCCAGATGGGGCCTGCCAGATTGGCGCCAGATTGGCTTCGACTACCCAGTTGATGATGTCCAGGAGCGTGCTGGGCATCTCTTCGGCTCCTCGCGAGGGTGTCCGCGACCGTGAGCAGCGGCCCTATGGCATGGCCGCCCTCCCGCTCCCGCCCGACCTCTTCGAGCTGCGCCCCGCCGCGGCAACGGGGGCCCTCTGCCCCAGGGCGCCGCGCACGCGGACACCAGCGCGCGCCGCCGCTGCTGCCCATGCTGTTGCACAGGTCTCCAGGCCACTGAGGAGGAGGAGGAGGAGGAGGAGGGGGAGGAGGAGGAGGAGGGGGAGGAGGAGGAGGAGGAGGAGGAGGGGGAGGAGGAGGAGGAGGAGGAGAAGGAGGAGGAGGAGGAGGAGGAGGAAGAGGAGGAGGAGGAGGAGGAGTGCCTTCTGCGGCACACGGTGCCTCTGCGCCTCGGTCAGCAGTTGCTGCGGGTCCACGCCGATCCCAGACCTCATGCCCAGCGACCCGGCGGCGCAACAGCTTCATGAGTACAATGCACAGTATGGGAACTCGCGCTGGTTTAAAATCTCCGCGTTCTGCATCAAGGCTGGCTCGTACCCCGCATGAGGCGCCGCGGAATCAGCAGCAGCAGCAGCAGCAGCAGCAGCAGCAGCTTCGTGAACGCTCGCCGCGAGGATTGGAGCGGGAGCGGGAGCATTGCGCCAGCAGGTTGTGCGCCTCCCGCAACGACGATGGGAGCAGGAGCGGGTGCAAATTTGTCGACAGCATCAGGCGCCACGCCAGCAGTTTCAGCGCCTCCCGCGGCGAGGATGGGAGCAGGAGCGGGGGCAGCTTCAGAAGCAGCATCGCCGACGGCATTGCGAATCTCTTGCGCGACGTCGGGGGCCAGCTGCGCCATCCATGTTTCTCTCTCGTCCACCGTCCGCCTGCGAAAAAGCCAGACGAGAGCCCCGCGCTGTCCGCGAGATCGTTGCCCCGCCACCTCATCGGCTGGTAGGCACAACAAGCACCGCGTGGCACCAGTCTTCACCAAGGCGGCCAGCCCTGAAGATCCCCAATTGCATTGTGGATTCGCACGCTCCTTCACCATATCTGCTCTGCGTCGATGGTGGTGGGCGCCTAAAAAAGCCTGAGCCAAAAAAAAGGCTACGGAAAGCGGTGTTTAGGTTTCCGTTGTGGCTCCGTTGTGATTATCTGTGGGTCTCTGCTTGCTCCCCGAACTCTCTGGATCTCTGGTTGTTCAGAAACCTCCCTGGACATTTGCTTGCTCCAAGACCTGTTTGGTTGCGCCAGGAAAAAAGCTCTGTGTGGACCTCTGGATGCGCTCAGACCTTTGGTTGCTCCTGGATCTGCATAAACCTCTGGATGCTTCTGGACCTTTGGTTGCTCCTAAATAAACCTCTCTGGACCTCTGGGTCGCCGAGCCCATTCTCCTCCTCCTCGTCATCCTGTCCTCCTCGTCCTGGTCGTCGTCCTCCTCCTCCTCCTACTCCTCCTCCTCCTCCTCCTCCTCCTCCTCCTCCTCCTCCTCCTCCTCCTCCTCCTCCTCCTCCTCCTCCTCCTCCTCCTCCTCCTCCTCCTCTCCTCCTCCTCCTCCTCCTCCTCCCCTCCTCCTCCCCTCCTCCTCCTCTCCTCCCCCCCCCCCTCCTCCTCCTCCTCCTCCTCCCTCATCCTCATCCTCCTCCTCCTCTCCTCCTCCTCCTCCTCCTCCTCCTCCTCCTCCTCCTCCTCCTCCTCCCTCCCTCCTCCTCCTCCTCCTCCTCCTCTTCCTCCCCTCCTCCACTTCCTCCTCCTCCTCCTCCTCCTCCTCCTCCTCCTCCTCCTCCTCCTCTTCCTCCTCTCCTCCTCCTCCTCCTCTCCTCCCTCCTCCTCCTCTCCCTCCTCCTCCTCCTCCTCCTCCTCTTCCTCCTCCTCCTCCTCCTCCTCCACCTGGGTACTTCAATACCCTGTGCTCCCCGTGTGGGACGGCGGAGGATTCTCAAATGGTGTGCCACAGACATGTGCGCTGCGTCGAGGCGAGGATGCCGTTTCTGAAAAAGTGTGCACGGCGCCGGGGCGCTAGTGCGATTTTTGAGACATGGGGCACATGAAACCGCCACTTGTGGCAATCCCCCGCTCTTCGCCAGCCACGGGCCTGGCGCGCTCGTTCATGGCCACTGATAATTCCCCCATCAGAGCTTGCCTCTGTAGGGGCACTTGGGGAATTCATTCCCCAATCAGAGCTTGCCTCTGTAGCGGTCCTAGTGGATTCCTATACTTAGGTGAGGTGCGCCGCCTATTTCGGCGGCCAGCCCGGATGCCCAGGTGCCCGGATATGCCCGGGGGTCCCCAGAGGTGCCCGGGTGCCCGGCAGCCTTATAGCCCTATAGCCTTATAACCGTATAGCTCTTTAGCCCTATATCCCGAATAGCCCTATAGGTCGGATTGCCTTATAGCCCTATTGCCCTACAGCCCTGTAACCCTATAGCTCTATAGCCATATAGCCCTATAACCCTATAGCCCTATAGTCCTATAGCCCTATAGCCCCATGCTTTATAGCCCTCTAGCCCTATAGCCCCATAACCTTATAACCCTAAAAAGATTACAATTGGGCTTTTTTCTCTCCGCTTTCATTATGATTTAAGCGCTCACGACGACAAGGGCCACGATAATTCAGTGGAGGAGGAGGAGGAGGAGGAGGAGGAGGCGCAGGAGGCAGGCAGTTGCATTTTCCCGCCCGCCAAGGCCGCCGGAAGCCCCCGAGAGGCCGAGAAGGACACCCCCCTTTCACCAGTCGCGCCCTAGCCCACGCAGGTCCCTTGGACAGGACCAAGCGCGGGAAAGGACACGACCGCAGTGCACAACTGGACAGAAGTCACAGGACGTGGTTCTCACAGTCGGCCCAACGACTTGCCCGTCCCGATCGACGGCCAGGTCGCGAGAGCGCACGAACAAACGCGACCCGAAGCGCGTCGGCCCGTGGGGGTTCAGGGTCGATTGCGACCTGGCGAAAGGGGCAAGCGACCGCGCTCTTGGGGCGAACCCGCATGGGCATGGGCCCAGGACCCCGCACCCCCGCCCGACTGTCAGCTGCCCCCTGCCAGGAGGGCGAGATCGATTGCGGTGAGCACGCCGCCCTGGACCTGGAGGCGATCGCCCGCGCGGGCCCGCGCGCCACCTTCAGCGCTTGCCGGGCAATCTCGCTAAGCTGCGAGGCTGGGCGCGAATCTCCTGCGGCCTCCTTTACGTCGGAGCTCCCGTCCGAGGGCGTCGCCGCCGCCGCTGTCTGTCGAACCCTTCACGGGGGCCCGGCTTCGGCTGTCGGCGGCGGGGGGGGGGGGCAACGCCGCGAGGGGGATCGGGGGGCGCGACCACGCTGCGCACTTGGACGAGCTCGGATAGGGAGGGGGGCCGAGGCGGGGCCGCTCGAGCGGGACACCCCTTGAATGCCGACGGGGAGGACACCAGGATCCCCGAACCCAAGCGCGTCAGAGCCTAGCGCTTGTAGGCTCTGCCCGATCTCGAACCCCCAGGCCGGCGCGCGCCCACGCAGACGGTCCAGGAGCTACACGGCCGCGCTTATTTCGGGCGCGCAGCCCAGCCGGCCCGCGGGCCCGAGCTGGCCGCCCAGCAGCGGATCGGCCCGGGCCCACCGCCCACCCCTGAGGGCGACGCCGGCGAGGCGGCGCCGGCCTGGGGCGAGCGCGACAGCGACCTCCCGCGCTCGGGGAGGGCGAAGCTCGGCCTTCCAGCGAGGGTTCGGGGAAATGCTGACCCCAGGGGGCCGACCAGGTCTGCCCAGGCGCAGCGCGCATCACGGGGTGAGCCGGGCGAGGCGCGACGAAGGAGTCAATCGGCGCAACCGATTGGGGGCTGGCCGCTCGCGGCCCCGCAGCCGAACCGCCGGCCCACGCGGTTGCAGGTGAAAGCGAAGCCCCTCCTGAGCTGGAGGGCGCGCTCGCGCGCCCGAGATCCGGGGACGGCCTGACCATCGCGGCGGCGGGGCCCCTCGCCCTCGTTGTCCTCGGCGCACGGAGTTCGACCCGCCGACGGAGTGGGAGGCAGATGGTGGCTGAGGCGCACGACAGGCTCCTGCGCCTACACGGCGAGTCGGGCCCGCTGGCCGAGGTCGACGTGAGGCGCCGTGGCCTCGCGAAGTCTGGGACGGCGCCGCTTGCCCGCCCGCGGCGGGGCTCGACTCGCGCGCTCGGCAGCCTGATCGGTACCAATCAGACGGATTCGAGAACATGGAGCTCGCGGCGGCCGCATCTCGCGATCGCCCATTGGTCAAGGCGCTGGCGACATGCACGCGGCGAAGATATAGAGGTCGCCTCGCCGTCTCAACTATACGGGGCCACCGAGTCGGAGTCGCCTGCGCCCAGCACGGGGGCGCCACTGGGGGCGGACCTCGCGGGCGCTGGCGGCCAGACATGGCGCGCAGGGAAAGGGCTTGGCGGGCGTCGCGATACCAACAGATGGGCGCGCAGCCCACAGGGTCAAGCATCATCTCGAGCCAGGTGGCAAGGACGATTTCGAGTGGCTCGATCTGCGCAGACAGGTCGTCTGCAGGACCACAAAGTCAGGTCGACGGGAAACCCGCTCCTGCCGAAGACACCGGGGCGCCTCACATTAAACGTCGCACAGCACGCGGCGCACTCTGCCGATGGACAACGGGGAACGGCCCGCTGGACACGACTGGACCCCGCCAGGACAGGGACTGCGCTGCCGCGCGAGCAGGACAGCGCCCGCGGCTGGGCGCGAGCGCCCACGCCCCCCGAAGTCTGGCGCGCCCAGCGGGGCAAGGACGAGGACTGGAGGGGGCGTCTGGCGAGCGGCTCCGCCGCCGACGACATTCGGAGCAGACGCGAAGGCGTTACCTCCCGAGGCTGCGAAGGCCCCCTTGGAAGCAGCAGCCGCGGCCGTCCAGGCCGGGCCACGCGACAGGGCGGCGGGGTGATGCGACCCAGAGGAGCAGGCGGCACGGGGCCCCACCCGCCGCTAGCTCCGCGCGTGGGCCGCGACGACTGATGCGCCAGCAACCGCCCCGAAAGTGCGCAGGGGGCCCCCTGGACGAGACCCACAAGGCCAATCGCAATGGCAGCGCGGCGCGCTTCCAGCAAATCGAGGTCGACGCGACGCACATGCTGGCGGACAATGCGAAAAACAGAGACAAGACCTGGGCGCCGCCACTGCGACGCCCACAAGCCCGCAAAATGAGAAGGACGAGAAGGCGAAGGAAGGGCCGCCGCCGGCTCTCGCGAAACCCCTTGCCCCCAGGCAAACGAGGGAGAGCCCGGCGCGCGGTTTCTCCATCTGCCAGCGGGAAATGTTTCGGGCGACGGCTGCAGGGCCTGAAAATAGAGGTGCTGGCCCAGAAGCCCCTCGAGAAAATTCACGCTGGCCACGAAGAAACTCGGCGCCAGCGGGCTGCCTTCAGGCGCGGCCAATCGGAACCCCCGCGGATGCCTGGCCAGGGGAGGGAGCGCATGACGAACGAGGACGCCCCAGTGGATTCCCGCGCAGCTCTCGCGGCCCTGGCGCGCGCATTTGGGGCAAAGAGGGGGGCGAACAATCAGAAACTGGCCGCCGTCCGCTACGCCGCGCGTCTCGTCGCAGGGCGCGCCGACCTCTTTCTCCCCCGCGGGAGGCCTTGCTTTTCAATGGCAGCCAGAGCTGGTCGCCGGAAAGAGTCCTTCGCGAGGAAGCTTCGAGGCGCGGGACAGCGGTGAGAAGGTGGACAGTTACCACCTCGTGAACAAACTTCCAGCCCACGTCGCGAGGTCGAAGACGGACCAGCACTACATGGACTGGGCACGCAAAAATTGCACCACCGGCCCGACGTCGACCGGCGTCGGCGGTGGAGGCTTGCTGGAGTGCGCCAAACGAGTGGGGGGGTCGTCACGCAACGCGACGTCGAGATCATAGCAGCGTCGAATCCGATTATACCATCGTTTACGACGTCATTACGAGGGCGATGTGGACATAGTTAATTCGTGATACGTCGCTGCCAGCTAACAGAGCTGAGATGATGGTGATCATCACGATGATCAAGTCATCAGCGAAGTCGCCCCGCCCAATTAAGGATGAAAAGGATAAGCACGAAGTGTGCGGCATTGTTACTCAACAAAGAGCGCGGTGCCCAACCAGCAGCGACTGCGACTGGCGTCGCGACAGGGACTCTGGCGCCGCCCGGAGCTGTTCTTTGCCTCCGCCCGCAGCAGGCTCAGACAGAGCTTGAAGGATGCCGCAGGCGCGCCCGGCGGCACCGAGGACGCGTCCGCGGCGTCGACCGCCGTGGCGACGCGCGACACGGGAGAGCCGCTGGGCACCGCAGTTCTCGCAGAGCGGTGCCGAGAGCATATCATGGCGGCTCGGGTCTGCTCTTCTCCATCGCCGTCGACGTTATCACGATGGTAATGATACTGATATGTTGTTAACACTGCGCGTTGTGCCCAAGCGTTTGACACAGTGCTTGGCTCTGGCTGTCTTGGCTCCAGGAACTGCGCGTGCCGCTCCGTCCCTGCGCGCCCCTCTGCCGGGTGTTTTTCTCCCCGTTTCCTTTCTCTCTTTCTGTTTCTCATTCTCTCTTGCGCAAGCATTTCTGGATCAAAGTTGGCCGGCCGTGGGGTTTTAATGCGGCCCTCTCAACAGACTGAGTTGTCTCTGGCCGCGAACACCGACTGGCGTCGGCGGCGGAAGCCTGCTGGAACGCGGCAAAGGGTTTGGCGTGCATTAGGCAACGCGATGTCGAAATCATAGTTTCGTCGTCAGAGTCTGCGTCCGCCATCGCCGCCGACGTCATTGCAGGGGCGATAAAGTTTATAGCTCGCAGGTGCAACTGCGCTGTTAGCTAACGGGGCTGCCGTCATGGTGACCATAGCAATGATCCAATGGTCAGCGAGGTCGCCCCGCCTAAGGAAGTAGACGAGCACGAAGCTTTTGACATGTTCCTGAAAAGGCTCATGTATCATGTATTACCGCAAGAAAAATCTCTCCCGCTCTAGAAGTTGTCCTGCTTCAATCACAATCGGGGCTCCCGCTGGATACCTACTTACAAGACACCCCATCACAATTCCATCAAAAATGCTCCGGGGGATATCCGGTTCAGAGAGACACGAAACTGACTGCAGGTCAGATCCTGCCACGACACTCGCGGGAGAGGTCCTGGCGTTTTGCCAGCCGTATCAGAGCCCTACAGCGACAGGCGACTGGAGCGCACAAATCCTTAATGTTCTGACGATCTAGTGAAACGGTCGAATTCGCCGCCTGTTTTGGCGATTTAGTGAAGCGGTCCAATTCGTCGCTTTTTGTTGAAGCATGTTTCGGAGCTGTGGGGGTTAGCGGCTAGAACCAGCGTGGAGGAAATCATGACCTATATTGGGCCGTCTTTGATGGTTATAGCTGCCATGTTGGGCTACGTTCGGGCATATTGGAGTTATCCTGGTGACCTTTGGGGCCCCCCCCGGTCCGGTTGAAACAAAATTGGAAGTCCAAAAATCCTACACGCTTTGGCTCCCACGGCATGTGGGGGCGTCACCCACGGCACGCGGGTGTTGGCGGGTTTGCCATGACAACTCAACACCGACGCGTCCGGATTTCAAACCCATGCGGTGTAGTTGTAGTTAAGACAACCAGTCAGTCCCAGAGCAGTATGGCACGGCTCCGCGCTTGTACAAGATGATTTTCGCGCGCTCGCTAGGGCCAGCTGCCAGAGCCTCGTCTTGCACAGTGGCCATGGCCATGATCAAATATTTCTCTCCCTCGCCAACCTCTGCGTTGTCAATGGCATCGTCATTTTGGGACGTGTAGACATGGCACGGTTTTCACGGCGAAGTCAAAGTCGTACACCCCAAAGCTTCAAGCCACAAGCATAACACATTCAATAATAGTTTGTTCTTATTGGCACATGTTGTCAGATGCTCAGCGCGCACAGACAATCGTGGAAATGCTTATTGTTGAATGTAACGACCACGAAATCACCGAGACGTGTTTCTTGATGAAGCAACCAAGGGTTAGGGTCGTGGGAGCCGCGTTATTCTTCAGAAACGTCATGTCCTCTTCTCCTCGATACTCATCACCGTTTGCGCGCTGGCGGTTCTACACGGAGAAAATCCAGTGCCGTCATCATCCCCATCTATATCCGCCATCGTTTGCACATGTCCAAAGCTCAAGGTAAAGTAGTGATGCAAAGTAGATCGAGAGCACAAGTCTGAAAGTCAGACACCCTCCTCCCGTGCACATGTCTCACACTTTGGAACTTCTTGACATTAGATCTCGGGCAGTCCCATGCGGGAGCCCAGCATGAAAATGAACCGCCTTCCATCCGTGCAATTGCCCAGTTTCCTTACGACGCGCGTGCGCGGCGCCAAGGCGAAAGCCCCGTTTTGAAAAGTAACCGCTTCGCAGCCGTGTAATTGTTGGAAGTTTCAAGTTTCAGGAGCGCAAGCAGGAAAGACATCTCAAGCGAAACGCCCGGCCCGACCTAATGACACGTTGGGTGGTGCGACAGAAAGGAGCTGCATATGAGGACCAGGTTTGAACAGTAGGAGATTTTGTCATGTATTCTATATGTTGCAGTCGCCCTGGGTTCGGGTGGTCCGCATCATATTGCTTTTACAAGACAAAGTGGGCCCGAGGTCGATTTTACATTGTATATGTTGCGCCTGATTTCGACATCAGCCTCGGATTACGAACATGAGCTATGGGCCCTGAAGGGAAGCCAAAATGTGACGACAAGTCGAGGTACGGTTGGGCGCCAAAGGAGACACCTTGGAGCACCAGGTGTCAAAAGTGACAGTACCTTCATGCTTGGGAGCACCATTTGTTGGTGATGTTGGTGGTGATGACAGTCGATGCCTGTAATAATACGGGGATGGTTGAGGCGTTCCTGCGTGGGGGCGCCTAGAGAAGGCAAGAACCCCAATATGGGAATCCTCAAGCCCCACAGCTGGAAAATGCTTACCAGTTAGCAGATATTCGCGTTCCGCTTCCACACACTGCGAGTCTGTCGCTTCTCTCGTTTGGGCTCAGGCGAGTTTCGGGCGCCAGCAGGGAGTGCCGCAATGGCGGTCGAACCACTATGGATGTACATGCCTGGGTCGAGGTGTTGAGCTTTTTTTCTTTGCGGGCATGCATACTTCATGTGTCTTGGATTCTGTGAGGCAGCAGGCTTGGATAAGGCTTCCGCGCCTGCTCCAATGTTACTTGGTTTTGACTCGGGCGTTTCGGTAACAGTGTGGGGCGTTGAACATGCTCACGCTTTGGAAGCAAGTTTTCCCAAGCGCAGGGATGAGCTGTGCGCAATGGCGCCCGCTGTTCTAACATGGAGCCATGACGCGCCACATTCTTTCTTCAGCTAGATGCATTGACGACAGACGCATGCGCATAGTTGAACATTTTGATTTCGGGAAGTCGGGCGACGGACAATCCCGATATCGAACGCACTACGGTGATAATCCGTGGAAGCATCCGCTTCCGCATTCCTGCATGGTCGCCGTCAGACGCTGACGCCCGTGATCCGTGGGTGGACATTACCAGAATCTCACGTGCAATCGCATTGGCACCCAGACCAGCGATTCACATTGACGTCAGCGTGAGCATATTGTGGTTTCGTTTCTACCGTATAGTTTTGTATCGGCTGATACCGCACTGGTTCGAACATCTCGCATAGAAATACGCTTACCATATATCCGGCTGGCCCGGGATACCGCGATCACGTTTATCATTTGCGATGCGTCGGAGGCACCAATTTTCCTGCAACATGTCACGCCATCTCTTTTCTTTGAGTCGCCCGGCTCATTCCTCCTTCATCTTGCCCCTTTTCAGCCTGGTCTGGTGCAACCTGCTCTAGGTTGGTTTGGCTTGATTTGGTTTGGTCTGTTGTGGTGTGGTCTGGTTGTTCTTGTTTGCTCAGGCCTTGTATGGTTGCAATTGTATGAAAATTGTGTGGTCCGCCGACACGGTCTGGTTTGGTCTGCTATGGATTTGTGAGGTCTGACTTGGCTCGGGCGGCTTGGCCAGGCTTGCAAGCGCAGTCCGTTAAGCACGGTAACATGTTTTTCCGTCTTGCGATTGCGCGATTGTTCGTTGCATCAGTTTGGTGCGTATCTTTTCGACCGATATGTCGTATCCATCATGTTGATTCCGTTCGGAAGGAAGGTGTGCATAAACCTAGATTTGCGGATGGACGCGCACAAACAAGGTTCTGCACACAACAAGACATGCAGAATTGTCGAGATGCGATTGACAGAACGTGCATAGGGTGGACTTGACGACAAAGTCTTCATCTGATTCGCGAAAGATTACCACATCTCACCCATCCGTCGGTTGATAAATTTGTTCGGCATGTCAAGGAGAACGGGATCATGCATTTACAGTTCCACGACGTCAAGCTACAATTTACATTGGAGTTGCGAATTTAAGTGAAGACCGCTTGGGAGTTTAAGTGGGTTGATGCCTCGTGGGGTCCTTTGGGGGGCCTCAGGGCCTTTGGGCGGTCTCAGGGGCCACCCTGGCAGTCGAGGGTTCTTGGCCAGCTCGAGTTTGGTGAACAATGGTGCTTGATAATTCTTACTTCTGGGAAGGCCACGCTGGGCGCCCCCGAGAGCGCCACGACTCGCCCAAGAGAGCTCGGGTGCGCCCGTAATTGTGTCGCCAGGGCCGTCGTCAGGCATATTTGCAGTGATTCGAGTCACTTGGGTGTACGTAAGTGGGTGCATGTTCGTATCTATAGTAGAAAGAGCGAGAGAGAGAGAGAGAGAAGGAAAGAGAGAGAGAGAGACACAGAGAGAGATAGATAGATCACCGTCGCCACGCTAATACGCGTTTTGCGAGTAAGCCCGTCTTGAGAGTCTCTTCAAGCAGCTTGAAAGCCCCCTTGGAAGTTTTTGTTGGCCGGCTTGGGATCCTCTGGGGCGATTTGGGACTTTCTGGGCCGCCTGTGGGGTCTCTTGAGGCTTTGTGGAGCCCATCCAATAGCCCTCTTCGTGCGATTTGGGGGGGCGAAATTGCGCGAAGGCGGTGATGCGTCGGCAGCAGCAAGGGCCAAGTCAGGCGACATTGATTTACCCTTTGGTCCTCGGGGTCCCACAACGGCGTGGTTGTTTTACGGATTCTCCCGCCGTTGGTTGGCTTTTGGTTGTTTTGTGATTGTCCCGTGCTGCCCCGTCGTTGTCTCGTGGGTCGTCTCGCGGACAGCCGCATAGTCGTCCCGTGGGTTTTTTTGTGGTTGTTGTTTGTTCTCTCGTGGATGCCCCGTCTGACATGCACGTCGACAGTCAAGCTCACGTGTACACATAGGTTGCGGGAGGGCATGTACGTTGGTGTTAGCAAGATTGTCAGTCATGAAGGGGGTGGTGTATTGAGTTAAGCTGAATTTTATTTTACGCTTGGTGGCCAGACATCGTAAGTTAAGGTTGGACGTTTCGTGTATCCCTACCAGCCCATCCAGAAACGATGACAAAGCGCATTACCTTGCATGCGGGACACACGAGCAAGCAGCGGATCAAAGAGGGGGGCAGCCGTCAAATCAAAGTTTGGGCAGCCTGAGCAAACCCAGGCATCAACTGGGAACCCAGCAAGCCCAGTTCGGATCTTTCGATTCGGGAGCTTCTTGGCAGCTTAAGTTTGCAAGTACGTGGCAAGTGTGGAAGCTTTTGGGGTTCTTCTGGGGTCCTCTTTGGGCCATATCGGGGTCACCTTGGAGCCGTGGGGGCCATATTAAAGGACATAGATCAAAAAAGAGAGGTATTCAGGTAGCCCCGCTTCCCTGGAGCCCAAGAACTTGGAGCGCTCTTCGGAACATCTCTGGAAGACAAAATGGGGGAGAGTTCAAGAATTTCGTAGTGCCCAGGCGTTTCAGAAGATTCCAAGTTCCAGGAACCTTATATGATATGAGGCCTTCTTGGAGCCACATCGCGAAACTTTGCTACAGACCCCAGGAGAGAGGGTAGGGGGAGGATCAACGTACCCACAAGCCGCAAGTCGTCTCGCTCACTCACAGAAGTAGCACCCAAGCCTCAGCATGGAAAGGGGCCGCCATCGAAAACCATGGGGCACCAGTGCATACGCCAGCCAGGTGCACCACATTGGCCAGCATGTAGATCCCCAAGAATCCCTGTCAGAAGCCAATGCAAGCTGACGGCGGGTTTGCGAGCATTGTGTATTGTGTGCGGATGTGCACTTGCAAACTTTACATGCGTTTTTTACAGGGATGATGGGCTTGCGCACACCAGGCGCCGCCCCCCGGCCGTCCCTGACAAAGTCAGTTTTGGTTTTGTTATTCACAGTGATGGTGGGCCTGCACACGGCAGGCAAAACGCTGGCACCTTTCGCCGTACTTGTCGAGAAACCGTGAAACGTCGGCTTGGGGCGTCCGCTCATGATTAAGAGTTTCGTGCAAAGTGCATTTCGCATTGCTTTGCAAAGGATTGTCCGCATGGCACCACCGCACACATTTCGGCACACCAGCATACCCCTCACACGCTCCGCGGCCCCATAGGGAGCTCCACCACAAGCCCTAGTGGGAGAATCCGCATGGCGCCACCGCACCCATTTTGCCACACCCCTCACACGCTTGGTGACCCCATAGGGAATGTCACAAAAAGTTCCCAGTGGTCGGCACACTTTTAACATGCTTCATGGCCACAGGTAGCTCCGCCGAAGAACCCAGTGGCAGGGTCCGCTTCCCCGTTTTGCTCCTCCGCGTCTCCTCCTTATATCCCCCGTCTCACGGACCAGGGGCACGTGTGCCAGTATCTTCGCGATTTTAATCGTAGTGGTGGTTTCCCGCGGGCCCGGGGCCATAGCCACTTTTCCGTTGCAGCCGAAAGTGTCTTGTATTAGCATCGCATTACCAATTCTTGACGTTTCGCGTATCCCCACCAGCTCGTTCTACTACAAGGACGTCCTGGCCCGCCGTCAGCACGCCGCCAGCGAACGGTACGGCCCAGCAGCCCTGCAGCTGCCAGCCATCGGTTCGCCCCGGAGTCGGAGGTATTCGGCTTCTGCGAGGGCAGCGTGGCAGGTGTTGAGTGGGTGCGGCTGTCCGCCATACACCTGGTGATTGGCTTCGTTAAGTGAGCGGCCCTGCATTGAGTGGTTCAGCCTTCTGCGGTTCGAGTTCGTTTTACTCTTGTGGCGCAGCCACAGCCACCAGCCCATGTCAGTACATTGCATCGCTGTGCCCCCGAACAGCGTGATTCGGATACGATGTGAGCGCATAGGCTACCGGCTGGAGGTTGCTGAGCCTCGCGAACGCACACCAGTGGTCTGCCTCTACTGGATGGCGCTCTGACGCGGATCAGCCACACCCCAGCTTCAGTGAGCCTTGGTGAATCGGGTTTCCCTCGCCGTACCATCGTATGCTCGTGGAGCTGCAGTGAGTCTGAGTTAGTTGCTCTCGCTCGCGTTCACCCCCCCTTTCTCCGAGGTCTTGGACGGCCTGGCTCTGTGTGCACACACGTGGGTTCCGCCTGGTCTTTGGCCACTCGGACTCGCGTTCTGCCCGTGGCCTGTACTGTGCCTTGCTGTCCGTCTTGGCCTCGCTTCCGATTGCGGTTCGGCTGGAGCTTGGCGCCGCAAGGGCGACTTCTCCCCCCCGTTCCGTTGCCTGTTGCCGCGCCTTTTGCTTCCCCACCAGCCGGGCTGTCTGGGCCGGTCACCAGCAGACGCTGAACTGCGTTTCAACGAGGGGCATTTTGTCCCTGGCATGTGCATGCGCTACTGCGTGTGTTGTCCGCTGGAGTCTGCGGCAATCTCGCGCCAATTATTTACGTACCGCGCCCCGGACGTTGTGCCCGCTCCATGTCCCTCGCTTCGGAGCCGCGAACCAAAAAAATATCCCCACCAGCCCACCCACAATTGATTGCCAGTTTTCTTGAGGCCTCTTGGAGGTTATCTTGAGCCATGCTCGGTTAGAGGCTGCCGGAGGCTGTCTTGAGCCATGCTCGGCTATCTTGGGCCATCTTGAGGCTGCCTTGAGGCCTCTTGGAGGGCTGTCGGAGGCTGTCTTGAGCCATGCTTGGCTATCTTAGGCAATTTTGAAGGCCATCTTGGGCTATCTGGGGCTCTCTTGGAGCCATCTTGGGCCAAAAAGGGCGGGGTGTAGGGTCTTTGGGAGAGGCTGGGAGGCCTCTTGGGGCCATCTTGGGCCCCATGGCTCAAACAAAGGAGGTCTGTCAATTCTTCACGCTTCGCGTATCCCCACCAGCCCATCTCAAAACAGCAACTCTTGCGAAGCATGCCGACAGTCGTGTTTTTCAGGCGTGTGTCCGCTTGCCCCCGCATATCTCCCCTGTTCCTCCTTCCTCCCGCCTCCTTGTACATCCTCCTTGTGGTGGGAGCGGGAGAAGGACGAGGCGGAGGAGGAGGGAGAGAAAGCGGTGGGAGGCAAGAGGGATTTAGCGGAGACGACGACCACAGCGATGATCCTAACAACGACGACGCACCCGACGACGACGACGATATCGACCGCAACGACGACGACGACCACAACCGCGACGACGACGACGACGACGACGTCGACGACGACGACGACGAAGGCGGCGGCGACGACGACGACGACGACGACGACGACGACGACGACGACGACTGGTGGGAGTCGTTGGGGCCCCTCGTGGTGTGAGTCGTTCGGCCCCATCGTCCTTGTGTGAGTCCTTCGGGCCCCTCTTCCTGGTGTGAGTCGTTCGGGCTCCTCGTGGTGTGAGTCGTTCGGGCCCCTCGTCCTGGTGTGAGCCGTTCGGGCTTCTCGTGGTTCGAGTCGTTCGGGCCTCTCGTCCTGGTGTGAGTCGTTCGGGCCCTTTTTCCTGGTGGAACTAGAACTACTAGTAGTAGTAGTAGTAGTAGTAGTAGTAGTAGTAGTAGTAGTAGTAGTAGTAGTAGTAGTAGTAGTAGTAGTAGTAGTAGTAGTAAGTAGTAGTAGTAGTAGTAGTAGTAGTAGTAGTAGTAGTAGTAGTAGTAGTAGTAGTAGTAGTAGTAGTAGTAGTAGTAGTAGTAGTAGTAGTAGTAGTAGTAGTAGTAGTAGTAGTAGTAGTAGTAGTAGTAGTAGTAGTAGTAGTAGTAGTAGTAGTAGTAGTAGTAGTAGTAGTAGTAGTAGTAGTAGTAGTAGTAGTAGAGTAGTAGTAGTAGTAGTAGTAGTAGTAGTAGTAGTAGTAGTAGTAGCAGTAGTGGAAGTAGTAGTAGTATTGGTAGTAGTAGCAGTAGTAGTAGTAGTAGTAGTAGT
>CAUYUJ010017061.1:14252-61752 GCA_963575745.1 Prorocentrum cordatum | reverse complement strand
CGCGAATGCGGATCCGCGCTATTTTTTCCCTGAAAGAATCTTGCCATTCTACATTCTAATGTCGAAATTTTTTTGGTCAGAAACGCAGAATTTGAAGGTTATTCAGATGAACCGATTTTGTTTGCTTGCTGGTATCGTAGACTTCATTACTAAGAGATTGCTAGCATGATTTTTTTCAGTGCGGAGTGGAGCTCGCATTCTCCGCTGTCTATCGGCAGCGTAGTCATTCGGAATTTGAATTTACTTCATGTTGGGTTGTTGCGGTTTTCTTGCGGCGCCGGACCGAACTTTCTCGATTTAGTTCTTTCTGATATTCCTGACCAGGTGTCAACAACAGTACTGGGATCATACGAGTTTTGTCTAATTCTTGATTTCCGGATGAAGCGGTCAATACACTGCAAAATCTTTCAAGTTATTCTAAGTGCAGCGACGTCAGAAGAGGAGCTATCTCTAATAAAAGTCCAATATGTACTCGAGAACTCGGCTTCTATAGCCGGCCAGCGCTTCTTTATATTTCCACATTGCACGAGGAGACGGAGAGCGCAAGAAAAGAAAGAGAAACACAAACAATCCGATGGTCTGCGAACTCTGGCAGACGTCTGAATGTTTGAACCGAATCGTTGCTAAGTCCAGGGCATCTGGAACCCAGACTTTCCAGCAGCAGTTCATGCGTGCAGCCGTAGTCTTCTATCCCCGCACCGGTGCTTCGCACTCGGACGAAATTGAAATTGTCGCGTCCGGGCTCAGGGATGGTGGCAGCTATCGCGTCATGTCCAAGGTCAGTCGGACTTTTTCCTGTACCCTCCGCTCCCCCAACGGCTCCTGGATCGTGGATCCCCCAAGGCTAACATTTTCGCAAGCAGTTTCTCGTCTAAGTGGGCGGTGCCGCCTTTAGAAAATAGTCGGTACTCTCCTCTTCCTTTTTTCGCTCCCTCCCCCCTCGTCTTCTTCCTCCTCTCCGCCTCCGGGTGGCGCGAAAGATTTTGCGCGATCTTCGCATTGCTAGTGGTGCAGGTTCTGATTTGGTACCCGCTCGAGTTTTGCAGCGATGCTGCGCGGTGCTTGCAGTGCCGTCTGTTCTGATTTCCCGCTTAATCCTTCAGAGTGGTCGCTGGCCTCGGTTCTGGACGTCACGTTGGATTCATCCGCTCCACAAGCGTGCGTCGTAGCGCAATCCCGACCATTGCCGAGGGCTCCAGTTGACGTCCCAGTTGAGCGTTTTAACTGTACTTTTTTTCCCCCCCCTCCAACGCAACTTATCATTTTGACAGTTTCAGTTCGCATATCTGCTTGGGAGAGGCGCACGAGATGCGATTTTGTTCTTCGTGCTCAGCTGGCTCCGGTCCGGGCGTTTGGAGCTGGCCAGCGCGTGGCTCTGTGACGTAGCCGGCGCGTTTGACAGAGTGTCAGCAGAGCGCATCTCAGCGAACCTTGCCTCTTCAGAGATTCATCCCAAAATCTTGGCTGTGATAGTAGATTGGCTTGAACCCAGGTCGGCGCGCGTTGTGTGCAACGGAGCGGAATCGGCGAGTATTGCATGCCCAACATGGTGTACCAAGGCACCGTGTTCGGCCCTAGCCTTTGGAATAAATTCTACGCCGACGCCCGGGACCCCATAGCATGCAGTGGCTTTCGAGAAATCGTATTTGCTGACGATTCTAATGCGTTTAAGTATTTTGACAATTGTGTTGATGACAGCACATTTTTCTCGCGCCTGAACGCTTGTCAGCAAGAGCTGCACATGTGGGGTCGTGCCAATGGCGTGATTTTCGAACCAGGAAAAGAAAGCAGCCACATACTTTCTCACAACTCTCCGGTGGGCGAAGATTTTAAGATTTTGGGTGTTGTTTTTGACTGCAAGCTGCAAGTGCTTGAGGCTATCAGCACGTATGCGTGCGAAGGCGGTTGGAGATCGCTCCAGATCTTGTCGTGCAGGCAGTATTATACACACCGGGAACTTGTGCTTCTATACAAAAGTCACGTTTTGTCGTATATGGAGTACCGCGCGCCTGCAGTTTCTCACGCTTCCTCGACCTCTCTCCTCCTCCTTGACGGCTTGCAACCCAGATTTTTCATGGCATTGGGGATCTCTGATACTGATGCTCTTCTTCAGTTTTCCTTAGCCCCTTTGGCAGTCCGCAGAGACATCGCTATTTTGGGGCTCATCCACAGAACTGTTCTTGGTCAGGGGCCGGGCGTCTTTGAACAGTTCTTTCGGCTTGATCCTTTCCCTCCTCCCCGTCGTTCCCTTCGCTCCGCTCGTCATGCCAAACATCTAATTGATCCGACTACTGTTCGCTCGCCGGATTATGTTGCCCGGTCGCCGCTTGGTGCCCTTCGCGTTCACAACATTCTCCCAGACAGTATAATCGGACGGGCTTCTGTCAAGCAGTTCCAAGCGTGTCTGCAGGAGCTCGTCCGCTCTGTGGTTCGCAGCGGCTTTGGACCGTGGCAGACGCTCCTGAGCTGGCGACAACCAGTGGCTTTTCACCCTTTGCTCGCCCACATGAATTGGAGGCCTTCTTAAATTTAGTTTAAGACTGGACCCTGATTCTGTGGTTGTTTCACTCGCTTGCACCTTCTGGTGAGGTATGAAGCTGACCGAGGCGTGATAAAACATAAAAAATAATATAAAAAACGTTTCGCTCAAGGCAGCGCCAGACAATTCGAAGTCAACGTGGGCGACGTTCTTGGTGGAGAACGTGATGTCGCCCTGGCCCGCTCGTTGGTGCTGCGGAGCGACAGGGGCAGTGCGTTCGCAAGTGAGATAGTGGCGCGTTCTGGTCGGGGTCAAGCCATCGTTGGGCAGCGCGTATCACCTCGAGTCGCAGGGTTTCGTGGAGACGCGCCACCAGAAGATCAATAATTTTGGCGAGTTATTCCAGTTCTCGTCCTGAGCGCTGGGCGCGCAGGGTACCTTGGCGCAGCGTTGCCTTCGTGCTACGTTGATGCTTCACCGCTTTGGAGGTCTGTTTCCCAGATCGTGACTGGCATGCTCCCGCGGGGCCCGATCGAGGTGGTCTTCAGGATGCCTGCGATTAGCAAGGCGTTCGAGCCTCGGCGCATGCCGCTGTGGCCAGGAAGATAAAGGCGACCCACGACGACCCGGTCGCGTTTGAACCGGCTGCTGCGTCGCCCTTGCGCGCAGCCGATTGCGAGTCGTTCGAGATGCGTGGGATGCCTTGGCGCAGGTCGAGGGCCAGGGGGATGTTGGGAATCACTTTGCAGAGTCGTAGTCCCTCCCCCAATGCCTCCTCTCATAAGTGAAATTCCCTGGGTCTATAGGTTCAGGGCCCTCCTACAGTTCATTCTCCACCTTGGGCGCCTTTTCAAACGTAAATTCGAAAAGGTACCGAATGCATGTTTGAAAGCGTGATTCCATTGAACCTGAGACGCTCTGCCCGGCGATGGGCATCGTTTCCCGGGCGCTCCGGTGGGGCAGAACGCGGCCGCGTGTCCCGTGTCACCTCAGACCCTGTGTAGTGCTGCGCTGCTGCTTTATTCGAATCCCCCTGAGGCGTGGGCAGGGCGAGTGCGCGGGCGCACGGGAAGACGCCAGACTCGAACCCTCGCTTCCGCGTCAGACCAGCGCGAAGCGCGAGTTTGTGTCAGTCGGAATTCTGGGCTGCGTGAACCTGTGGGCTGTTTGCCCGACGCGCTGTGCAAGGAGCATTTTCCCGTTAAGTCAGCTGTCGGTCTTGCGTCTTCTTGAACTGGTGTCAGAAGTTGAACCTGCAGTCAGCCAACGTTTGTGAGGCGACTTCATGTTTCGAACAAGGACGGTTCAATTTTGTTGTTGTGCAAATTTCGGGCATTTCTTTCGGTTTAAGAATTCTATTCCCTCGTCCCTGCTTTCCCCTCTCCTCTTTCTTGTATTTTCTGGGTTGTTTTCAGCATTTTCGCCTTTGCTCTATGTTCTTTTCGTTTCGTTTCTTGTTCTGTCCGTTGCCTGCTTCTGCTGTTGGTTGTCGTTCCCGTTTTCTTGGTTCCCTCTTTTCCCGCTCTCTGGCCGTGCGGGAACGCAGGGCGCGCGCGCTGCGCGTTCGTGTCTTTCTCCCCTCTTCCCCGCCCCCTCCCCGTCAGCTTCTCGTGGCTGCCTGTTGTTTTTGTTGTTGTTTTGTCTTTTCTTTTCTGTTGCGTTCTCCCTAGCTTCCCCATCGTCTTTTCCCTTGCCCTCTTCTGTTTTTTATTCTTTCTTTCTCGTCCTGCTGCCCCCGCGCCGGCCTGCCGAGCGGGCTCCAACGGCGCTGTTGGCGACAGTTTTTCTCCTTCCCTGGATGCAGCAAAATAGAACATATACTTGCTGCTTCTGTTGATATCTACTTGTGCATGCTTACAGTATATTCAAATCGAATCAAATATGAGGAAAGACCCTTGGATGTATGTTTTACTTCGATGCGACGTGGCGAAGATAAGTGCGCTGCAGCGGTCGGAGAGACAGTAATCGTGGGATGCGAACGATTCAAGGCAGCACAGGTCGCGGCACAAATTTGCGAGATTATGTGCGCCCGTATTGTCAAGGGTCGGTATTGCAACTAGTCAGCGAAGCGATGGTCCGGCTTGTGGATGTGGCCAACGCGATAAGGTTTGGTCGAGATGAAGTATGGTGGTTGACAGAAGTTGGCTGTTATTGAAGGCGTCGCGGCGGCGTGCTGTTAAGTGTCGCTGGGGCGGCGGCGTATTGCCGCAAATCAGTTCGTTATTCCCGGAGAGCTCTCTGAGAGCTATAGGGTTTTAGATTAGAGACCGGACGGTGGTGGTGCCTGCCAGCAGCTCCTCCACGGCGCTCCACGTTCCCCGCAGCGACCTGCCTGAGCCGGCAGCGGGTCCGGAAGCGCTTCGGGCACGCGTCCACGCGTGCCTGCAGGCGTGCAGGCACGCGTGGAGGCGTGCCTGGCAGTGCTTCAGAAGCACTTGAGGGAATCTCTGCAAAGCCCTGCAGGAAAGGTTTCCCGTGTGAGTGCCTCTTTGCTCTCCGGGTTTTGGACGCTACCAAGTTGTACTTGCGCGCTATGCGGTGTAGCATGGCTCGCTGCGACCCGCCCGCGGGCCGAGCCGTTAGCGGGCGGTGTCCGGGTGCCAGGCGCATGCGAGTTCGCGGGGCTCGTTCGTTTATTTTCTTGGGGCTCCCCTCCCTTTTTCTGCTCGTCCTGCCGCTTCCCTGCGTGCTGTTTGCAGCCCCGCTCCGCCTGCGCAGCGTAATTTGCATGATCATTGTTCTGCTCATGATGTGCTTCGAGGCAGGGGGCCGCGCGAATCCGGCTCCTTGCTCTGTCTCGCTCCTTTCGATCTCATCATTGTGCGTTTGAATATCCAAGGGTTCTCAAACAAACGCAAATCAAAGCTCGAAGCCCGTCCCCGCTCGTTCCAGACCCGTCCCATTCTCGTTTTCCTTGACGAGACTGGACTAGGTTTTTCTTGGTGGATCCGATACTCACTGAATATTCTCTTCGTATTCGCAGGGATCGCGAATTGGCAGCTCGAGGTTGTGTTTTCCTGTTTGTTTTATGTTCGTGTGCTCATCAATTCTCCCCCCTCCCTCGATTGTCCGTCTCTGGACTTTTTTGGTGTCAGTTGTCTTAGGTTGCGCGTGTCGGCCGCCCTGTCCGGGGGGGCATTGCTCGTCTCGGCATGTTTGCCGAGTGGGAGTTGCGTTCCCCGCTGTTTGTGCGCAGCTTTTAGATCGGTGACTTTAGCGTGCATCATTGTGTGAGTGGTGCCGAGCCAGCAGGTGCTTTGTCATTATTTTGTTTTAAGAATTACATATATGTGGCCATAGAAGTATTGGAACATATGGGCAAACACCAACAGGATACATTTTTCATGTTCTGCTCGATGCCAGACTTGCGATGCCCAATTTTCAACAGCCCTGCTTGGTTGCCGCTGGAAAATGTGGGGCTTGGTTTGCACCCGCCGTTCTCTTCGGATGTGAAGTTTGCCAGTTGTGGAAGTCCATTTTCTCTCTTATACCGTCATCTGTATTTGTGTATTTATAAATCCCTTTTGCGTTTTTTTAAGTGTCAGCTTTGGACTTGGCACGCGAAGCTTCTTGCGCCGCTGGGCCCATGCCAGAACATCATAGCGGTGTTTCATCGTCTCCTTGGGGTCCGGCCCTGCGTGCTTCGGCCCAGCCGTCCGATTTGATTTCTGCCTTCTGCTCCTTGTGATTCCTGGAGCTGCGTGCGCCACTCCGTCGTCTTTTCCGCTTCTTCGCGCCTTCTCCCCATCGCTTCCTTGTGCTTCGGGCTGATTTGATTGCAGTTGGGGTGCCGTTTCAAGCGCAGCGCGCCCGGCGCATTCCGTCATCGTCTACTTGCTTCTTTTCCTCTCGCCAATCCCCCCGTTCCTTTTTCCCCTCCCCCTTCTCCTTTGGCCTCCTTTCTTCCCTGCTTTCGCCGCGTTTCCGAAGCATTTCGCTGCTTTTTTTGAAAGGCCGCTTGGCGCTGGACTTGATTGTCTTTCTGGGGCGCCTGAAGATGCAATCAAGCGTCGTTCTTTCGTATCTTTCTCCTCGCTCTACCGCCGAGTGGACAGGAAAGCTGCCGTTGCGTGAAGCGCAGGAAGGCGTTGGGCGTGCTAATAATTGGCTAGGCTGATGCGTACTTCTGAGGTCTTCAATGAATAAAGATTTGCTTCACTTTTGGTCTTGTCACGCGGCGCGGGATTGGCCGTGCTTTCGTGGCCGATCCAGAAGCTTCGGTCTGTCATCTTCCCCCTTTGCCCATTCTGCCCCCCCCTCCTTTTCCTCCGCCTGCTCATGTGCGTGCTTGTTGTTGTCGTGTCCCTCAATCTCGGTCTTTCGTTGTCGTTTGTTCGTCCTTGGTCTGCGTCATCTTCTCCCGGCCTTGCCCTTTCTCCTCCCCCGGGCCGTTTTGCGCGCGGCGCAGGGCGCGCGATTCGCGCGGTGCCTCCGTTGGGCTCGGTCTTCCTCCGTACCTTTTCTTTTTCCCTTGTCTGTCGTTTGCGTCGCTTGCTGCTGCCTCCCCCCTGCCTCCCGCCACCCTCCCTCCCCCGCCTCCTCCTCCCCTGCTCCTTCGCCCCTCCTCCTTCGCGCCCCTGGCATCTCCCTCCTTCCTTCCTGCCCTGGGAGCTTCGGGTCGTAAGATAGTGGTTTTCTTTCGCAAGCGTGGCGCGCCAGAGGCGGCCGCCTCGCTCTAAGCGGTGGTGACGTTTGTCTGACAAGTTAACGCGTCCTTCCTCTGATATTGTCGTTGCAGTTTTGAAGCGGAGCGGCGACTCTTGGGCGGTGGGCAAGGAAGATGTTTGCAACCGTCTTCCTTTCGAAGTGGCAGCTGCCTGGTGCCGAATTAACGGCTTCTTTCCGTTTGCTGTTCCCTTTGCCCCCCCCTCCTTTTCCCGCGCTTGTTCTGCGCGCCCGCGGCGCCCGGTATATTTCAACGGGGCATCGCGAAAACAGCGCGGAGCCAGATCGCACGTGATCCCAGCTCGAGTGATTATGGCAGGCGCGAATTTGATGTCCCCGCGCAGCAATGTGGCTCTCAGCGACCCGGACAGGCACGGCGGTATTCAGCTCACCGCGCAGTTTTCTGCCGCGGCGGAATGAGCCACCCCTGGCATAATTTGTCCTCGCCTGGAGCGAACGTGTTGGAGCCTTCGGCGCCAGCCAGCTCGCTTGCCGGAAAGGGAGAGGCGTGCGCGATGCTGTCCTCTACGTCGTGCTCCGCCAGCTGAGTGCGGCGCACTTGATTGCCGCGTTGCTTTGTGCTGCACTGAAGTCGGGACCTTGGGCGAAGTCGATCGCGCGATGTCCATGCCGAGCTTCGCAGTTTTTGTTGCGACCCGCGGGTCTGCGCAAAGCTTGGGAGTTGGCGGGGCCCTCGAACTGCCCAGGTCATCATGCTTGGCCATGCCTCAAGGGTGGTGCCCGTGGACAAAATGATGTACCAGGGCACCGTCATGGGCCTCCCACCCTGGTACAGTCTCAGGCACAGTCTAGGGTGCAGCTCTTCGCCGATTCGTGTCTGGCCATTCGGGCCGCTGCCTTCAAGGAAACCATCTTCGTAAATGATCGCAATGCCTTCGAGGGGGTCAATGCCGATCTAGAAAACGCTACGGTTTTCGGGCGAACGGCTGCTTGCCAGACCTTGTTTAAGAGTGGGGGCCCGCGAACCGTGTCCAATTCGATGGTATCTAGAATAGCCGGCGCATCGGTGTGCGCCCCTGGCCAGTGGGTGGTAACTTCGCGGTTCGTTCAAGGCGCGCAGTCAGATTTATATTTTAATGCGCGACGCTATCAGCGATTGCGTTTCCGACTCCAGCTGGCGTTCAACGCAATTCTTCGGTCTCGGTTTCATCGCGCAGATTCTGAGTCGCTCGGAAAGTTCATTGCGCGCGTCCCCTGCTTCTCACGTGGGCGAAACATTGGCCATGGCCCGCGCTTCGTCCTCTGCGCAGTCTCGGGTAGACGCCGTTTGAAGTATGTTCCTTCGCGCGGTTAGCGTCAGCCTTGTCGATGCGCTGCTTCAGTGTGCTCTGGCTCCTCTGGCTGTTCGGAGAGATATGGCCATGCTGGGGGTGATTCGCATGCCAGTCGGGGGGCCTCGGTCCTCCCGTCTTCGATTGTCTTGTTCGTCCTTCTTCGTCTTCTCTTCCCAGTTGTGTCTGTCGTCGTTCTCGCCATTTGGAAGGGGCCTTGTTTCACGTTGTTCGATTGCGTCCTGCATTCGGCTATTGGTATGGTGCGAATCTGTAGTTTGCTTCCAAATAGTATCGTCTCAGCCGAAGTTGCGGGAACGTTTCAATCCTTGTCTTACTGCTCCGTTGAAGGCCTTCGCGTGGCAGCGCGCTTCCTGGCCTTTCCGTTTTCTCCGAGTGTGCCGTTTGCACACCATTTGTTAAGGCGCTGTTGGGAGCGGCGCGGGTCTGGAGGATATTTCTGCTCCTCGTCGCCTTTCCCCTCCTCTCCTCCCCCCCTCGCCCCCCTCTCGATCGCCTTGTCTGCTGCTGTTGCGTGTCGTCGTCGTGCTCGTGGCCTTCTTTGTCATCGTCGTCGTCCTCATCGTCGTCGTCGGCGTCGTCGTCGTCGTTGTCGTCGTCGTCGTCGTCCGCCGTGTCTTTCCCGCTCCTTCCCCTCGCCCCCCCCCCCGTGGCCGCCGTGCGTGGGTTGCAGCGTGCGCGCCGTCGCGCGCTGCCGCTGTTGGGGGTGGGCTTCGTCCTCTCGCCTTCTGCCTCTTTCTCCTTGTCGTTCTTGTCGTTTGTGGCTGCTTTTTCTTCTTCCCCTCCCCCCCTTCTCCCCCCTCCTCTTCTCCTCCCCCCTCCCCCCTCCTTTTCTCCCTCCTCTTCTTCCTCCTCCCCCCCTCCTCGTCGCCCTCCGTCCTCTCCGCCCTGCGCCCTCGCTGCACGCCCGACCTTCATTCTTGCTCTCGGATCGCCTTTTCGCTTCTGCAGTGCGTTTTTTTTGTCGGCCTGACGTTTGGCGAACTATTTTTGCATGAGCGTCTGTCGGTTTCCTCGCTGTCCCTTCCATCTATCTGCGATGCTTAAACTTATTGTTTTCTACTTTTGCCCTGCCTCGTCGCCCTGGTTTTGCTGTGCTGCCCGTGCAGATGTGCTTGTTTCATGTTGTTTCGAGGTGAGCTATGGCCTTGTCTGTGTTTTGTAAAGTGGGAATCGTTTGTGCTCAGTAGTTTCATGCCAGAGATGTGAAACTCGCCAGGGCAAGTCGGAAACACAGGTCGAGTTGCAGGGGACATGTTGCACTGCAGAACTTGTACTTCGAGTGCAGGTTAAGTGAGCAGCCGTCCCCGGGGTTTCCAGGTTGCAAGTTCATTTTTTCGACGGTGTCCGATTCAATGTCGCACCGAAGAGCCGTGCAGTAGTTCGAGATTTCGGGATCATGTCGATAGACCAACAGGCGTGCAGTTTATCACCCGATCGCGTTACGGCTTCCGCAGTTCCCCCCTTCGACGTGATGCGGTTGACTTGATGTGAAGACTGCTGGCAGGAGTCATATCTTAAGTGTCCAAACGTAGTTCGAGCTCCAGCAGCTGCTTGAATTTTGATCATTCAGCCCGCCTCTTTAAATCATAATTTCTGTCGATCGTTATTTTCGCCAACTTGCCTGTCGGTGGTCCAAAACTACCCTCGCTTCTGTTAATCTGCTGTTTCGGGGCGTTGCCGAGGCCATTTTACATTTTTTTGTGAGGTGCTTTTCAAGCCTTGAAGGGCTTGGAGTGTTTTCGCCGTTTGGTGGGAGCCATCTGGCCGAATTGGTATCCCGTGCAATATTGGATGGTATTTGGGGTTATCTTGGGCTCTTTTGGAGCCATTTTGGGCCATGTTGGACGCCCCACTGGGTCGCGCCCCCCCCGTCCGGACCCAGTCATCCTCTCTTCCAACACTAGGTAGTACCCAAGTCTCAGCGTTGCCAGCGGTCGTTTTTCAATGGCGCCCATACCAGGAACCAATGCAGACTCCAGGTGCGCGACGCCGTGGCGAGGCGCGCCATCCGTGCCAGGCGCGCCGCGCGCGCAACGCGCGCCAGCCCCCGTCCGGGCCCCCACGTGCCAGGCGCGCCTGGTGCGCCAGATGAGCCAAGTGCTCCGCGCCCGCGCCCGTGTACCCTATGCTCAGCCACGCCAGGTGCATCGCGTTCGGGGCACGCACAGGGCGTGCCAGGTCCGCCCGCGCACATCTGGAAACATGTCGGCCTCGACCCCTTTATCGAAAGCCACTGCGCAATCTCGGAGGAGTGGTAATCGTGCTGTCTGGTGGGCGGTAGGCGCTATGCCAGCACCCCCGCCGTCCCTGTCAGAGATTATTCCGACGGTGGGGCCCCGCATGATAATCGATTTAGCTCGCCCCTCGCCTTTCTCTTCTTCGTCTGGCGGAGGCTTCCTTGCGCCCTCTCCGTCCTCTTCCTCCTCCTCCTCCTTCTCCTCTTTCTCCTCGTCCTGTTTCTCTTCGTCCTACTTGTTTCATTTCTCATCCTCTTCCTCTTCCGCCTACTCTATCTCCGTTTCCTCGACATCTTCCCTCTCCTCCTCATGTTCCTCCTTCTCCTCGGCCTTTGCCTCGCCCTCCTCCACTTCCTCCTCCTCCTTCCCCCCCTCCCCTTCGCCGCCCTGCTCGTTCCCCCCCCGCGCGTCTCCTCCCTCCTGGCAGGGGCGCGCGCGTAGATTTTTCATCGGTGCCCTCGCCGCCGCGCCTGGCAGGGGCTCGTTTAACGATTGCGAAATCGCGCAGCCGTCGGGGGCAGCCCCGCGGGCCAGGCCGTCGGGGCAACCCCGCGAGCCGCTGGCGCGCGAGACCAAACCGTTGGGTCAACCCCGCGGGCTCCGAGCGGGGCGCCGCCGCGCTCAGGCGGGGGGCAGCAGAAACCCAGCCCTGCCGCGAGCTGCTCCGCCTCTGCCCTGGAGCTCCCCGCTCTGACGTCGAACTCCAGGAGCGCCTTCCGCAAGGGTGCCGGCGGCCCTCGCTCTGGGATTTCTCGCGGCGGCGGCCGCAGGATCATCGTGTTCCGCGTGCGCGAGGCGCGGGGGAACACGGAGTAGAGGTGCAGCCGCCGCTGCTCGTCCGACATGCTCGTGCGACCAGCGTCCTCGCCCCTCGCGCAGTCGATGCGCGGCGTCTGGCCCTGCGACATCGTGGAGGTGAGGGGCGACGCGTGCGTCGTGGTGAACCCCGAGCGGCGCTCGGAGTGCGGCCCCGAGTTTTGCCGCGTGAGCTCCTGCTCTCTGGGCCCCCCGTCGTCGTCGGCGCCTTCGGCGCCCTGTAGCAGCACCTCGGCGACCTCCTGGTCGATCGGAGATTCCTTGAAGCCGTGCACCTGCAGCCGGATTCTCTGCGGTAGGTAGCGGGGGCAGAAAAACTGGTCCGGCGAGCGCTCTTCGTGCCGCTGCTCGTCCTCGGGGTGGAACCCGAAGGATGCGATGGTGGCCCGTTGGCCCTGCGTGAGCCCCAACTTCATCTTCAGCTCTTCCTGCGCTGCCGTGAATGGCACCTGCATGCCGACGTGGGCTGGTAAGGCGCCGTCGATGTCCCCCGTCTTGCGTATGTTCGGGACTTTCAGGAGACGCCGGCCCGCGTCGGGATCGCCTTGGATCGTGTTGCACTCGTCCACGGCCTGCGTAACAAAAACGAGGGGCACGCCCAGACGCCGCGCGCCGCGACGAGCGCGCTTGTTGATCCACTTCGCCAGCGTCTCCCAGTAGACGCCCATGCCGTAGCGGAGCCGAAATTTCCAGCACTGGTGCCGAGTGTCCAGGACGCCGTGGTTGTCCGAAGCCAACGTCTTTTCCCAGGCGGACCAGACCTGTGGCGGGAAAGGGGTGCCCTCGCGCGTGCAGCCCAAGAACGTGATCAGAGGGTCCCCGGGCTCGAAGAGTTTCGTGCGTTTCACCTCGAGGACGCAGGGGATCTGAGAGAATACCCTGATGGCGTGTTCAATCTCCACCGTCGGCGGCTCCGCGTACTTGTAGGACCTAACTTTCAGGAGATCGTTCGCGTCCGTCAGGAGGCCAATGCTGCCCGTGGGCTTCAGCTGCAGGAAATCGCCGAGGTGCAACACGATGGTGGCGCGGCCGAAGTGGTGGTGCGGCCGCTTGTACGTGGACTCCTGCACGTGGTGCGTGTCATTGCGTTCGTGGCATGCGCGAAGGTCCAGTGCCATGTACAACGCGGCCGCCACCCGCCTGATAGTTCATCCATATCCAGGCCTCAGGGGCCCAAAAGTGACAAAAGTTACAGGATCCCGATGGCCCGCTCGGATAAAAAAATGAGCGGCGGGTTCTCGCAATTCACTCACAAACGAGGCTCCCGCTTGATATTTCTTCCATATTCAAGCTTCAGGGGCCCAATAATGACGACAGTTACAGGCTTCCGATGACCCGCTCGGATAGCAAAAACATGAGCGGCGGGCCCTATAGGGAGGGGGCTCCCGTCAGAGACTTCCCCAACATTCACTCACAGACGAAACTCCCCCTGATACTTCCTCCTTATCCAGGCCGCAGGGGCCTAACAATAACGACTGGGACAGGATTCCGATGGCGCGCTCGGATTGAAAACATGAGGCGCGGGCCTCATAGGGAGGGGGCTCCCGCCTGAGACTTCCTCGCAGTTCATTCACAGACGAGGCTCCCGCTTGATATTCCTCCATATCCAGGCCGCAGGGGCCCCAAAATGACGACAGTTACAGGATTCCGAAGGCCCGCTCGGATTCAAAACGTGAGCGGCGGGTTCCATAAGGAAGGGCTCTCGCCTGAGATTTCGTCGACGTGATTCCGATGACCCAGTCGGATCAAAACGTGAGCTGCGGGCCCCAAAGGGAGGAGGCTCCCGCTTGAGATTTCTTTGCAATTCAGTCAAAAACGAGGCTCCCGCCTAATACTTCCTCCATATTCAAGCCTCACGGGCCCCCAAATGACGACATTTACAGGATTCCGATGACCCGCTCAGAAACATGGGCGGTGGGCCACATAGGGATGGGGGCTCCCGCTTGAAACTTCGTCACAGTTCACAGAGACAAGGCTTCCCGCCTGATATTTTCTCCATATCCAAGCTCCAGGGACCCAACAGTGACGAAACTTACAGGATCCCGATGGCCAGCTCGGATTACAAAAACAATGAACGGCGAACCCCATAGGGAGGGTGCTCCCGCCTGAGACGTCCTCGCAATTCAGTCAAAGACGAGGCTCCGGATTAATACTTCATACTTCCTCCATATTCAGGCCCAATTGGCCCAAATGTGACGACGGTTACAAGATTCCAGTGGCCCGCTCGGATTCAAAACATGAACGGCGGGCCCCATAGGGAGGGGTCTTCCGCCTGAGACTTCCCCGCAATTCATTCACAAACGAGGCTCTGTTGACGATGGTGCTGTGATTGTGATGCTCATGATGATGATGATGCTGATGATGGTGATGATGATAATGATGATGATGGTGGTGGTGGTGCTGCTGATGATGATAATTGATGATGATGATGATGATGATGATGATGATGATGATGATGATGATGATGATGATGATGATGATGATGATGATGATGATGATGATGATGATGATGATGATGATGATGATGATGATGATGATGATGATGATGATGATGATGATGATGATGATGATGATGTTGATGATGATGATGATGATGATGGTGATGATGATGATGATGAGTGATGCGTAGTTGGGAGTGAGTGAGTGAGTGAGTTGGAGAATGAGAGTATGTGCGAGTGTGTGAGTGATGATGATTCGGTGATGATGATGGATGATGATGTGAGTGTGTGAGTGTCTGAGTGGGAAGGGAGGGGGTGTTCCTGTTCCTGCGCGGGTTGTCCAGAGAAAAGAAGAAACCCATTTTGGATGTGGGGAACTAAGACAAAGTGATCGCGGGATGCCCGCGTATGCTCCACACTTTGTCGCGAAGTGTAGGTTGTATGGTGTTGTGCGAGGGGTGATGGCCTTGCGTTCAGCAGGCCACAGACTGGCAACCCAGCCGTCGAGAATGGGCAACGATTTTGCCGCAACGTGCATTTCGCATTGTTTTTGACATGGATGGCATGGCGGTTTCCATCGTCCCGAGTTTGTGGACGGTCAGGGAGTGTATTTCAAGAAGGAGGAGTGGTCAAAGCAAGCAAGCAAAATGCTGAGTACGAAACGCACATGAGCACATAGCCACTACCACGTGGTATCGCAGTACTTGCTGACTGCGACACGCCACGCCGTGGCCGAAGAAATGGTGTCCTGCCACAGCGCCGGAAGGGCCTCCATACCCCCAGCTGCTTCGCAGGCGTGCCTGTAAACTTCCCGGGACCACGTTGCTCGTGGGCGCCCTCTCTTTCTCTGGGTGGGAGGGGGGAGGAGGAGGGAGGAAAAGGGCTGGAGCACTGCGCAACGCACAGCGTCGTCACCTGGCTTTCTGGCGATGTGACCAAGAAAATGAAGCTGTCTACGGAGGAGCGTGTTGCTAAGAGGGCGGACGTTGGCCCGCTCGCGCCCGTCCCCCCAATTCACAAGTAACCCCCGAGTCTCAGCATGGAGAGGGGCCGCCATCGACATCAATCAGGAACCATTACAAATGCGAGCTAGATGAGCGACGATCGCGGGGTACGCCGCGCGTGTCAGGGCCCCCCCACCGTCTCTGTCAAGGAAGAGTTTAAAGTGACGGCAGGGCGCCCGTGCATGGTCGAAGATTTTGCCACAGCGTGCATTCCGCATGGTTTTCGACAGGACGGTGGGTCTGCACACGAGTTTGAATATGCTAGCGCCGGTACACTCTGGAATCCGGAGGTTGGAGCGCTAACCTCCAGAGATTCGGGTTTCGTACCTCGGAGCTTGGAACACAAACCTCTGGAAGTTAGGGTTTCGTATTTCGGAGCTTGGAACACGAACCTCCGAAGATTAGGGCTCCGTGCCTCGAAACTCGGAACACGAATCACCCACGGTCAGGGCGTTTGCCACCAAACCCTCGCAAAACGAAACATTGCCAAACATAAGTGACTATAAGCAACCAGCCAGAAATAGATAAACATATAAAGAAACATCGAACATGAACCTCCGGATGTCAGGGTTACCCATATGGGAATTTACCAGTACATCATGGAATGACAAGGAAACAAAAGGTAAGAAACCAGACGGAAACATGTGGAGCGAGGAGCAACACGAAACATGGATAATCATGGACAGACTACGAGGTAACGAGGGGATGAGACATCCATAACAGACGTGGGAATATGAATTGTGGTTTGCGGAAACATTGAAGTTCCACGATGCATTTTCCATAAAGTGGCATTCGAGTGCACATCGTGTCCAAGACAGCCTCTTGAAGTCACATCGGTCGCTGCGCGCAGGTGGGAACCCCTAACCTCCGGAATCTAGTTTTCTATTTATGTTTTCTGTTTCCTCTGTTTTTCGCTGTTTCCCTCTGCTTGGCCTTGCTTCCTTCTGTTTGCCTTTATTTCTTCCTCTGCTTCCGAGGTCGAAACCCTCAACCTCCCGATGTTAGTGTTCCAATCTCCGCATTCGAGTGTTTTTCTGCTGACACCCACCCGTCCCTTTCAAACAAGTGACCAAGAGGCGTCCGAACATGATCCAGATTTGGTTGCAACGTTCTTTATTAATGTTTGAACGGCCTGGTGTGGTGGGTGTTGGCATTGTCCTCGGTTTGTCGCAGGTCGGTTGGGGGATTTCACCTCTACAATTCCTTCCGCTTCACTTTATCAGCGTGGTCCAAGTCAAGCTTCAGCCAAACTTCAATCCGAATCCCCGTCGCAATGCAATTCCAGCCCTGATTGCAGCTCCGATGCCAGTTTCAGTCTCGATTTGTCCCCGCCCTCGGTGCTGCCTCCCACTGCCGCGACTCTCCCTCGCTGGCCCAGTCCCCGACGGCTGCTTTCCGTTCGCGCCCGGCTTCTTCCGCTGGCCCTCTGTCCCCGGGTGCCCCCGACCGTCCCTGGCTCTGCTGCCCGTTGTGGCTGGTTTCCCTCCGCGGCCTCGTCCTCGACTGTTCCGTTGCGCCCTGGCGTTGCCTTCCGCTCTCGCTGGCCCAGTGTCCCCGAGCGTCCCTGGCCCTGGTGCCGCCTTTGTCTCTCCGTCGCCGCCGGGCTTCTTAGCCGGCCCCCGCCCGGACTGTCCCGGGGCTCCGTTGTTATTTTTCCATCCTCGTGGTTTCGGAACGCCCAAGAGGGGGAAGAGGACTAGGGGTGTGTGTGGGTATCATGGCCGGGTCCATGAACTCTTCCATGTATCATTTTCTCTTTTTGCTCCCTTGCCCCCCCTGGTCCGCCGACATACTTCGGGCCATGATGTGCTGATCCCCTTCTTGGCCCCCTTCTTTGGCGCACCTGATGATCATGATGTTTCACTGTATGGTGCCCTCGCGACGGTCGATAGCGACTGTTGCGAAAATTACGGTTTAGTGACGAGCAAATTGTCCAGTGACGTGCCCAACCAAACGAGCAAATGTCCAGTGACGTGCCCAACCAACCAAAGACGTGTGGTACCACACACAGAGGCAAGGCTTCTTTTGAATCTGCGTCTTGTACCACCCCGCTGGACCTCCAGGAGCTCATGAATTTGGCGACAGTTGCACGTTTGGCAGCACCCAGAAACGGCTAGATCTCATTCGGATTTGCGTATGGTGCTTTGCTGATGGTCTTCTTCACAGCGCACGAAATTGGCGACAGTGACAATGTTGGCAGCGTTCAAGGATGCGAGGTCTCATTTGGACTTGCTGGCCTCCGAGAAGCTCAGGGAACTAGCACAGAAAGGCGAGGTGTGATTTGGATTTGTGAATTCTAGACGCTTCGCGTATCCCCACCAGCCCGTCCAGAAACGACGCCCAGGCGAGTAGAGGGTCGTCCTGAGGGGCTTTTCGGCGTCTTGGGTGCCTCGGGGGGGCCTCTGTGGGCCGTTCGGGATCCTCTTTGGGGCCTCCTGGGGGCCTCTTGGGGCCTCTTGGGGCCATCTTGGGGCCTCTTGGGGGTCTCTTGGGGGCCTCCTGGGGGCCTCTTGGGGGGCCTCTTGGGGCCATCTTGGGGCCATCCTGCGGCCTCTTGGGGCATCCTGGGGGCCTCTTGCGGCCATCGTGGAGGAAATCGATCAAAGAAGAGGGGAGCCTTAATTAGCGTTGCCCCCTGAGAAGGCCAAACTGGGGCCAAAATCATAGTAAAATCAATGTTTTTGGCTTCCTCGCCGAGGCCGTTTTGGACGCTCTGACCGCTCCCCGCCCCTCCTGTCCAGGTCAGTGGGGAGGGGGTAGGGGGAGGGGTAAACCCCTCCCCGAAGGGCAAGAGGGAGGGGTGGAATAGGAAACGCGTTAAACCACCGACGCCCAGAGGGCTGGTGGGATTGGCGGCGCTCAGCTGGACCGCTTATGAGCTCAGGATGCGACAGTTGCACGTTTGACATCACCCAGGCAATCGAGGTCTCGATCGGATCTGGGGGAGTGCCTAGAGAGGTGAGATTTCATTCGGATCTGCAGGAGGACAGGACATTTGTCAGGTGCACGTTTGACAGCACCCAACGCGGAAAGGTCTCATTCGGAATCCCACCAGCCCTCTGGGCGTCGGTGGTTTAACGCGTTTCCTCTTCCACCCCTCCCTCTTCCCCTTCGGGGAGGGGTTTACCCCTCCCCCTACCCCTCCCCACTGACCTGGACAGGAGGGGCGGGGAGCGGTCAGAGCGTCCAAAACGGCCTCGGCGAGGAAGCCAAAAACATGGATTTTACTATGATTTTGGCCCCAGTTTGGCCTTCTCAGGGGGCAACGCTAATTAAGGCTCCCCTCTTCTTTGATCGATTTCCTCCACGATGGCCGCAAGAGGCCCCCAGGATGCCCCAAGAGGCCGCAGGATGGCCCTAAGATGGCCCCAAGAGGCCCCCCAAGAGGCCCCCAGGAGGCCCCCAAGAGACCCCCAAGAGGCCCCAAGATGGCCCCAAGAGGCCCCAAGAGGCCCCCAGGAGGCCCCAAAGAGGATCCCGAACGGCCCACAGAGGCCCCCCCGAGGCACCCAAGACGCCGAAAAGCCCCTCAGGACGACCCTCTACTCGCCTGGGCGTCGTTTCTGGACGGGCTGGTGGGGATACGCGAAGCGTCTAGAATTGTGGGTCTGCGTGTGGCGCCATCTCGCTGGAACTCCGAGGAGCTCAGGAAAGTTGCGACATGTACACGCTTGGCAGCATTCGGATTTCCGTATTGCGTGCCTCCACTGGGCTTCCCAGGAACTCAGGAGGTTAGCGGCCGTACGTCTGGCAGCACACCCAGGCAGGAGATGCCTCGTTCGGGAGAAAGCGAGTTGCACAGTGGACAGCGCTCAGGGAGGCGAGGTCTCATTTGGATTTGCGTGTGGTGCCACTACTCTGGACCCCACTGGAGTTCAAGAATTTGGCGACCCTTTCGCGTTCGGCAGCATTCCAGGGAGGCGAGAGCTCGTGTGGACTTGCCAGACCTTCGAGGAGCTCAGGAGATTTGCTTGCGGCCGTTGCTTGTTTGGATGTCAAGGGGCGCAGGGAATGGCGGCGGCTGTGCGCTCAGCATCACCCAGCGAGACCCCTCTCGGGCCATCTGTTTGGACAGGCTGGAGGCGCTTCGTCCTCGAGTTGCCGAGCGCGAGGCGCAGCGGGCCCGTTTTGGTTCGGCCGATGGCCCCCCCCCACACAATGATACCTGGCATCATCTGGCTGCCAGGCAAACTCCGCCAGCGTGCCGGCGCAGCAGTGCAGTGGGAAGGAGGACGAGGTCTGACATCGCACGAGGTCTAAGCTGGTGCGGGTCTTGGACTCCACCTCCCTCCCCTCTTCCTTTTCGAAATGCGATACTTGGCGACAGGAAGATGAAGAGGAGAGGGAGGTGGAGTGCAAGGTCCGCTTCAGCTCAGTACCATGCCTGAACTCGCGCGCTCTTGAAGACCCTGCCCTTGTCCGCAGACTCTCCTCCACACCTTCCACACTGGCTGGTTACGCCATTCGTCGCACACGTCGTCAGCAGGCACGGCCCTCCGAGATTGGGCTGCAGAGGGCGATTTTTTCCAGTGCGTACGTCCGTCGACTCGCGGCCCGCATCTTCTCGATCTTGTTTTATGTGATAGCCCAGAGCTTCTAACTGTGGAAGTTGTAAGTCAGTTGTATGATCATTGCCCCATCTCTCTTCGTGCCTCCCTTCCGCCTTTATCTTTTTGAAGCCTCCGGGCGTACTCATTAGCATTACTCTCGCGCTCAATGGTACGATTTGCATCGATTCCTAAGTTCTCAACTGATGGCGGATAGATTCCGCGACGCCCAGTGCAGCATCAGCCTTCATTCGCAACGTGATTTGGCAAGGAATGGCAGCTCTCATCCTTAGCAGCGCTGGTCAATTTCAGAGCTCTCACCCTTGGCTGGATTCGCACTGTCCCGATGTTGTCCGCAGGAAGTGTGAGGCTGCCGGCACTGGGGCCTCTCCTGCAGCAAGCGTTGCGTGCAGCCAGGTTCTGCTTCGTGCGTATTCGGCTCATGTGATTCGCGTTCGTGCCCGCTTGCGCTCCCTGAGAAGAGGAAGCAAGCAATGGTGGCGTTTATCCGATCAGCTGATGCACCATGCGTCGAACCCCCCCAGTTCAGCGCTTAAGCGCCCGAACGGCTCTTGGGCTCTGTCTCGGGATGCGAAGGCGGAAGTTTTTGCGGATTGTTTTGCTGTCAAATGGTGCTTTCCCACTGAGGTCCAAAACGAATTCAGCGATTTAACAATTCCCCTTCTTGCCCCCCCTTCCCTCTTTCATTCCCCTGCGCAACCGCGTTGCCCGGCGCTGTCTCCAGCAGCTGAAGGGAGACAGCGGCACGGGTCCGGATCTGATCCCAGCCATTATTTTGAAGCGCTGCTCCAAAACTCTATCTATCCCTCTGGCCTGGCTTGCCCAGCGCATGGTCGATTCAGGCGAGTGGCCGCAGTGTTGGCGCGTTCATTGGATATTCCCGATTCGCAAGCGTGGAGCGCTGTCGAATCCTGATCTGTACAGAGGGATTAAATTAACTGCGCAAATGTTCAAAGTTATCGAACGCATGCTCGACCCGCCATTTGTGCCCCGCTTGGAAAGCGCGAGCGTCTTTGGTCCGAACCCATACGCCTTTTGTGCCGCGCCGCCAGAGACGCATTGTTGTATGTAACTCGCCGCTGACTGCTCGCATTTTCAAAGGGCCGCCGTGTAGCCCTCTACTGTTCGGATGTGGCCGGTACCTTCGATCGAGTCGATGCGCGCGCCTTCCTTTGAAGCTGCAAGGCTTCGGGTGCGAATCCCGCCTGTGCGCAGTTATTGCCAGCTGGCTCGAACCTTGGACGGCCCGGGTGGTGGTGCAGGGCAGTCTATCCAGAGATAGTTTAATGCGTCATACGGTGTACCAGGGAACTGTCAGGGCCCCCGTCTTGTGGAACATCTTCTTTTCAGACGCCTGCATGGGCATCCGCGCGGAAGGATGTGAAGATATTATGTTTGCAGACGATCTCAATGCGTTCCGAGAATTGGAAGCCGCCGTGGACGGCGCCACTGATTTTGAACGCACGCGCGCCGTCCAGCGTACACTCCACCGCTGGGGTGAAGCCAACCGCGTCGTATTCGATCCGGTTAAAGAAAGCGCGCGTGCTTTCGAGACGAAGTCCGTCTGGCCCTAGCTATAAGTTCTTCGGCGTTCGTTACGACACAAATTCTTTAATGGATGAGGCTATCAGCACCTGTGTGCAGGAGGCCGTTTGGCGGATTCATTCGATCGTACGTCACAGCGTTAACACACTATCGGAGAAGTCGTAGGACGGTACATAGCTCACGTTTTAAGCTACATCGAGTACCGCACGCCTGCTATTGGCCGCTCGTCCTTTTCCTCACTTTTCCTTTTGGGCAATGTGCAAGCTCATTTTCTGAGATCTTTACATATTTCTGATGTCGACAGTCTACTGCACTTCCCTTTGGTCCCTTTGCCTGTTCGGAAAGATAATCGCCATGCTCGGCGTGGTGCACCGCAGCGCTCTCGGTCTCGGTCCTGCCCAACTTCACCGCTTCTTCCTTCCCGCCCCTCCCTCTCTTCTCCCTCGTGCCCCCTATCCTCACTTTCGTCACCGGGAGGAGCCGCACTTCCTCGCGCCAGATCTTGTGTTTCACTCTGCCGTAGGGATGACCTGGGTATACAACCTGTTCCCGGACAGCGCTGATGCCGCGAACAGCATGCACGACTTGCAACACCGTCTTTCGTTGTTTATGCGGGAGTGCGCGCATCCCTCCGCGAAAACTGGTGCCTGCTGTTTTCGCCGCGCGCTCCTGTGGCACATCGTCCTTTACGACAGTGTCAGGATTGGCGGCCACCCTGAGTCGTTCTTCCGTCCCTTTCCTCCCTTCTTGCCCTCCTTCCTTCGTTCCCCTTTCCCTCCCTCCTTCCCTCCTTTCTTCTCTGCTGCCGCCGTCTGCCGTCGCCGCCGTCTCCCTCCCTCCTCCTTGTCCCTTCCACTCCGGCCGCCCTGCGTGGAACGCAGCGCGTGCGCTGAGCGCGGTAGCCACGCTCGGGGCACGTGCCCTTCTCTCTCCCTTCTCGCCCGCCTTCTCCTCTCCTTTGCTGCGTGCTTGCTTGCTTTCTCCTTCCCCCCTTCCTCTCTACCCACCCCTCCTCCCCTCTCCCTGTCTTCTCTTGTTTTCGTTGGCTGTCTCCCGACTGCCATGCTTCTTGGCACTGCGCGCGGTCGGATATTTTTTTGGCCGGGCGCTCCCTTTTGTCATTTGACAGGAAAGATGGTGAGCTCGCACTGCTGTTCAGAGGTCGCACAGAAACAATATTCTTTTGCAGCTTATCTTCCTCCTTCATCTCCCTCGCGTCGGAGATCGATCTGAAGGTCAGGAGGAGGGGGAGGAGGAGGAGGAGGAGGAGGAGGAGGAGGAGGAAGAGGACGAGGCGCAGGATGATAACTTGGAGGAAGGAGGAAGAGGAGGAGGAGGAGGAGGAGGAGGAGGAGGAGGAGCAGGAGGAGGTGGAGGAGGAGGAAGAGGAGGAGGAAGAGGAGGAGGAGGAGGAGGAGGAGCAGGAGCAGGAGGAGGAGGAGGAGGAGGAGGAGGAGGAGCAGGAGGATGATGGGGGAGGAAGAACCGGAGGAGGTTGAGTTTAGGATTTGTTCTAGTTCAGTGTCCTGTTTTCACTCGCGTTGGTCCTTCTTGGGCCTTCTCGGGGGTATATTTGGGCCTGTTGGGCGCCGGTTGGGGGCCCCTTGGGATCTCGGGGACGTCTCGGGCTTGATGGTTCCGCCTCGTGGGCATCTTGCGGGTGTCTTGGGGGCCTCTTGGCTGCATGCTGGGGGCCTTGACAGCCATCTTGAAGAAACATGCTCCCGATGCCACTTCGAACTTCGAATTCCCTCTCTTGGGGCCCTTCTTGGGGGCTTCTCGGGCCGTCCTGGGTGCCTCGGCCGTTTAGGGGCGATCGGGGGCCCTTCCGGGCCGTACTCGGTTTTCGGACCCAAAAGGAAAGGATATCACCATGTTTTTCAAACGCAATGGAATACCACTGGGCGTTCTCTTGGAGCCCTCCTTGGGCGTCTTGGGAGCATTTTGGGCCCTCTTCAGGCCATCTTTGGCCGCCTAACTGTTGGGCCGTCTTGGAGCTCCCTGGGTCGTCTTTCAATGGTCTTGGGGCTTCTTGCAGCCGTTACAGGGCAGCCCCTTGCTGTCTTCGAGCCACCTGAAGACCAAAGTGGACGCCGGACAGGAAAACCAGGGGGGCTGTTTTCTGAGGTGGCGTGCGGGAGGGGCATCGGCCCTAGAAGCAATAATACCTGTTAGTTACCACACAGCGACAGGGCCGCCTACGGTTTGATTCGATTGGCCGGCCTGGCCCGCGATTCTGATTTGATCGATTCGGTTCGATCCGCAAGCATCGGCCAGGGCCAGCCGAGAAAGGAGCGTGGCGATCCGATTTCGATTTGACTTGGGACGATTCGCTGGCGATCTGATCAGTTTCCGATTGAATTCGCTTTCGCGATTCGACCCAGCTCAGGCCTGGCAGAGGAGCATTCTAACACGCCGCAGCGTGCCGCTGACGGGGTGGCGGACACTTCCGTATGTTGGCGGCTCCGTCGGACTCCTCACGGGCGCAGGAACTGGGAAGACAGACAGACAGACGCTGTGCACGCCATGGCATTGGCAGGAGAAGGGTGACACGGATAATATGGGATGAAATAGCGGGCACACAAGCTTGGAGGGGAAGTTGGACGAGGAGGAGGAGGAGGAGCAGGAGGAGGAGGAGGGCGAGCAGGAGGAGGAGCAGGAGGAGGAGGAGCAGGAGCAGGAGCAGGAGGAGGAGGAGGAGGAGGAGGAGGATGAGGAGGAGGAGGAGGAGGAGGAGGAGGAGGAGGAGGAGAAGGAGGAGCAGGAGGAGAAGCAGGAGGAGTAGGAGGAGGGATGAAGAGGAAGAGGAGGAGGAGGGAGGAGGAGAAGGAGGAGGAGGAGGAGGAGGGGGATGAAGGGGGCGTATTTTTGTCGCGCCCAGGCAGAGGAGGCTTGGTCTGGATGCCTGGAGGGATATGGCCTCGTTGGGCTCCCCAGGGGTGCAGGCAGCTGCGACAGTTTGCTGGTCTTGGCGGACGCCCGTAGGAGGTCTGGGGCGGACGCCCGTAGGAGGGCGACTTCGCTGGTCCGTTGGATTTCCCAGCAGCGCAGGAGATTTCATCGGTTGTGTTTTCAGTAGCACCCATGGGAGGTCAACGCGAGCGAGTCAGACGAATGGTCTCCAAAAGCATCAGTGAAAGAGAGGAGAGTAGAGGAGAGTTGCGGAGGGAGGGGAGAGGAGAGGAGAGGAGAGGAGGTGGAGGAGGATGATGATGAGGATGATGATGAGGAGGAGGAGGAGGACAAGGAGGAGGAGAAAGAGGAGGAGGATGAGGGGGAGGAGGAAGAGGAGGAGGAGGAGGAGGAGGAGGAGGAGGAGGAGGAGGGGAGAAGAGGGGGAGGGGGGCCAAGGCAGAGAGGATATGGAGAGCAGCAAGTGCTCCGTTCAAAACGAGTGCCCAACCAACGGAGATTGGAGAAACATGATCTGCAGTTTGGAATGCTGGAGTCGAATGGGCGGCGGGGTCGGCTGTTCGTGGATATAGCTTCTGGTTTAATCAGCCCCAGGTCGGCTGTGCCTGTAAGTCTGCTGGAAATTGCGCTTGCAGAGCCGATTATGTTTTTTTCAGCATGTGGACGGTACTAAGCTGGCGTCTGGGAAAACCAAACCATTCTGCTCAGGACTGGGCAGTTACTTGCCAGCGTTGATTCGCCATATATTTGACTTCTGTTGTCGCTCTGTCGTCGTGTCGATCAGGTGCGAGCCTGCGACGAGCAGCGCGGCTGGACATGCAGCTGGCAGCCCTTTGGAGTCCTTGGCGACGGTGCCCACCCTCACCCTACTTGCGCAACATGCGCTGTTTTTGGTTGGAAATTGCTGGCGTCGGCCAGTCAGGCTTTCTGGTCCGGTGGTTTCTCAACGCTACTCATTCGGAATATGATTGTCACCATATCGATGTGTACGAACGTGTGCTTGCACGCGTTGGCCTCACACGGGGGTTTATTCTAGTCTCGATGTGGCATATGAGTTGTGCAGCCTGTGTATTGAGCGCTGTATGCGGTGCTGCCAACGTGGTGCAATTACGAGGTGCGTGATTCGTGTATGGTTCATTCTAAACGTTGCATTCGTTGTGGTGCAGTTGTTGGGATGCAATGTAAGTGATTTAATTTCGCTATTCGGCGCAGTCCATGTGATGCTACCTGTGAGCTGCAACTTATGTTGGGTAATCTGCGGGGTGCGCCTTAATTGGCGCAAGCTTGGTTGTGCACGCTATGTGGTGCAACCTATGGGGTAGTTCGCGTTGCAGAACTTGAAATCGTCAACGCCAAGGCTCGCGGCAGAGCACACAGCATACACAGGAGCACGGCAGAACACGCAGACACACGGCAGGACACGCAGAAATGCAGGAGCATACATAGGAACACGGCAGAGCACGTTGGACCACGGCAGAACATGCAGGAGCACGGCAGAACAAGTAGGGGCACGGCAGAATTCGCAGGAGCGCGGCAGACAAAGAACACACGGGAGCACGGCAGAAAACAGAGGAGCACACAGGAACATAGCAGAACACGGCAGAGCACGGCAGAGCACGGCAGAACACACACATAATACATCCGTAGCCATTTTGGCTCAAGCCATGCTGGCTCAAGGCTCCATGCGGGGTCCCCTGAGCTGGGCATGGTGGCTGCGGGAGAGCCCCACCGTGGGGTGGCCGGTGCGCGCGCGTCCGCCGACCGGCTCATTTTCAAGCTGAAGAACAGGCTGGTGGCCGCTGACCGCAAGGCTCTCGCCTGCGAGTCTGCGCTGCTGCACCTCTTCGGCGACGCCGAGGTTGCGGAGAGGGTTGCCTGTATTCTTCCTGCCCTCACGTCCCCCCTCGCGGGCGAGAGGCCCGAGGCGCTGGACATCCTTCGGCGCAACGTGGCGCTCCACTCCGAGGGGCCCTGCGGCGTGTCTCTGGTCTCAGCTGGCCGTGCCGAGCTGCGCAAGGCCCAGAAGCACGCGCGTAGGCTCGAGGCGAAGAGGGCGGACACCCAGCCCGCGGCTCACGTGCTGTTGCAGAGCTTCCCGCCCCTCGAGGCCGAGAGCGGGCTCCGTCGTGACGCGCCCCCTTTCGTCCCGAGCTCGGGCTGCTGGGTGCCGCTGGACGGCTGCGGCCGCCTCTGCACGTGCGGCGCGACGTGCTACTCGTCGTGCTCCCCGCTGCCGCTCTCGGTTGAGGAGGTGTTCGAGGATCACGGCGACGAGGACGCTCCGTGTGGCGAGGCGGCTGATGCTGAGTTTCCGACTAGGGGCGTCCCCCCCGCCCTGGTCGACGGCTCTGAGGGGGTGAGTGGGGCCGCGGGCCCGCCGCAGGACGCCGTGCCTGTTTCGCAGCCTGGCAGTGCGGCAGCTCGTCGTGCCCCTGGCTGGTGGCTGGCGCGCGCGGTAGTCGCCAGAGTCTGGCTGGGGCCATCGCGGGGCGAGGATGCCGACGTCGAGGCCAAGCTCGTGGCGGACGTTATCGTGAGCGTCTCCGAGGAGGTCGGCGACGGGATCGAGGGGGCGACCCTCGATGGCGTTGACGGCGGCGTCGACGAGAAGGGCGAGCTCACGGTCGAGCTGGAGGCGCTAGCGGGGCGGCTGGGCGCGCTGGTGGAGGGCGCCGAGCCCACGGTCGAGCTGAAGGGCGACCTGGCGGCGCTGTCCGTACGGCAGGGCGCGCTCGAGGAGAGCGCCGAGGCCACGTGCGAGCTGGAGGCGCTCTCACAGCGGCCGTGCGCGCTGGAGGCGACCTCGGAGCAGCTGGTCTCGCAGAAGGGCGACCTGGCGGCGCTGTCCGAGCAGCGGGGCACGCTGGCGGAGGGCGCCGAGCTCATGGGCGAGCGGGAGGTGCTCTCGAGGCCGCTGTATGCGTTGGAGGCTCTGTGCGAGCAGAGGGAGGCGAAGATGGCCTCCCGCCACGTGTTCAGCGAGAGCTTGTTCTACTTCCTGGACGATTTCACGGTGGCGGCGATGATGTGCGTGGCCATTGGGCCCAAGTCGGGAGTTGAGTCTCTCCTGAGCTCGGCCGAGGCCCGCTTCATCGACGTCAGGCCCGGTAGTGTAGGCTGGCCGAATGCCGAGAAGCGTGAGCGTATCTTCGAGGGCCGCTTGCAGGTCGTCCAGATGCCGAGGGGCGTGAGGGGCCCCCTCGATGAATGAGGCAAGCAGTTGCATTCCGTGTGTAGCGCTGCTTTGCCTGTGAGTGAAGACTCCTGTGTTCAGTCGCAGTCGAGTTCACTGTGGGCGGTGGCCCAAGGCGGCCCCGCTGGGAGGGCGAGAGGCGGCGCGGTGAAGGCCCAGTGCGGCCCCCGCGGCGAGAGGCGGCCCTAGGCGGCCCCTCTCGGGTGAGCGTGTCCTTTTCTTGGCCTTTTGGCCCCGCCACTCCGCCTTGCAGGCCCCGTCTTTAACTTTAACTTTAACACACGTAATAAATAGGAGCACGGCAGAACACATGTATACGCGGCAGAATGCGCAGGAGCACGGCAGACCACACCGAACACACGAGCACGGCAGAACACACAGGAGCACGGCAGAACACACAGGAGCATCCGTAGCCATTTCGGCTCAAGGCCATGGAGTGCCCGACGACCGCGAGTCGTGCGCGGCGCTCTGAGCGCGAGGGCCTCCGCGCTTTGGGCCAGTGCAAATTCTTGTTGTGTTGCTTGCTCTCACAGCGTGGGGGCGTTGCCCAGCGGGCAGCGCGTCTGGCGCCATGGCGAGGTCCCAGCGTGGCGGCAGCAGTGGCAGGCGCAGCAAGGCCTATTGGATGTGCAGCTGCGGCTGTTGGAGCTGGGACTGGCGATCCACGTGCCTCAGCTGTGGGCGTGCCGCGCCGCCCTGGGCAATGGAGTCGCCCCGCGGCAAGGCGAAGCCCGATGTTGACAAGGACGGCTGGGTGGACCAGCCTCGGGGGCGTCGAGCTCAGCGGCAGGCCCGCAGCGCAGCGCCGCGCACGGCATCCACCAAGTCGCAGACCTCGGCTTCGGCGGCGAGTGGGGCGCCCAGCAACGGAGGGGCAACGGCGATCGAGAGGCTGCGGGCAACGGTCGAGCGGCTTGAGGCGCTGCAGGCTGGACCGCCAGACGGCGTCGACAGCGGCTTCGCGGGCGTCGTGGCCAACCAGCTGGAGGCGAAGAGGGCAGCGTTGGCCATCGCCCAGAAGGGGGCAGCGGATCAGAAGGCCTCTGCGATGCCGCGGTCGGCTCTGCTGCACAAGGAGGCGAACGCCATCAGCAAGGGGGAGAAGCGGCCCCGCTCAGCCCGCCAGGCCCTCGAGCAGAAGCAGGCGGCGCGGGGCCTCGCTGAGGTCCAGCTGCAGAGGCCCAGGACGAGTTCGCGACGCTCGACGGCGAGGTGGAGGAGGCCAGCAGGGCGCTCCAGGTCCTCGAGGAAGCAGCCCGAGAAGAGGCAGAGGAGCGGCGGCGCCAGCGCGCAACCGACTGGGCTGGAGCCAGCCATGTGCCAGGGCTCCTCACGCAGCTGGACAAGCTGCCAGAAGCCTGGGGCTCCAGCAACTTCGAGGTGGCATGGGCGGCCATACGTGCCCAGGTGGAGGCGGCGCGGGCGCAGCTCGCGGTGCCTCCGCCAGCCCCCAAGCGAGCGCCGTGGGCTGAGTCCTGCCCCATGGAGGAGATCAGCAGCGACGACGGCGAGTTCGCAGGCGGCAGCGAGCCCTGGCAGCCGCAGGCCGCAGCGGAGCGTGGCCAAGCCGAGCGGCACGGCAGCGTGCTCGGCGAGTGGCCGCAGGTGTCCCAGGCATGCAAGAAGGAGCTGGTCGCTGAGGCTGCGGACCTGGCCCCTTCTGGCCGCCCGCCCTGCGGGCCGCGCAGCTGGGAGCAGCAACGGAGGAGTGCAGCCAGGGCAGGCAAGCGCCTAGCGGGGCCAGTGCGGCGGGGCAGAGCCCGCGTGCGAGCAGCGGCACCGAGGAGGAGGCGCTGCCCCAGGCCCTGGGCGCCCGTGCTGCCATGATGGTCTTCCTTCCCCAGGCGGACGGAGGGGTCCGACCGATAGTGGGCGGCCCTCGGCCCATGCGCATCTGGGGCAGTCGGAGGCAGCCCATCCGCGCGCTGCGGGAGGCGGAGCACGATCACCGCTTCTTCTGGAGTAAGATGAACCGCAGTATTGGCAAGGCAAGCTGGCTGCGCAGAGCCTGTGCCGCCTCTGCGCGAGTGCGGGGGTTTGCCTCCGCCAGCATCTTCCTGGACATCACCGAGCTCTACGAGATCCTGCGGCGCGCCTCCCTGTGGGGGTGCGGAGTCGAGCATGGCTTCAACCTGCGGATGCATCGAGGTGTGCACGTGCTCTACAAGGCGGGCGCTGGGAAACGCAGGGCTGGACTTTCTTCTGTGAGACCTTGCAGGCCAGGAACCTCTGAACGGGCGCAGCCTTCACGGGGCGAGGAGTGCGCGGGGGCCGAGTACGAGCCCCTGGAGCCGCGCGCCGGGGGCGCGGGCCGCCCCAGTGCCGCGAGAGTGGGGCTGGACCTGTTCCACAAGGATGGGCCTGCGGCCTGCGCGGCGTGGAGTTGCTCGGAGTGCTCGGGAACAGGGCAGACCATGCAGAAGCACCACCGCGCGCAGGCGGAGATCGTGCTAGAGCTCGGGAGCAGGATTTGCCGGGCCGCCAGCATCTGGCACAGCATCGGGGGCATGGATTGCGAAGGGCCCCTTCCTGCCGCTGAGCGGCGCCAGGTACGGTTTGCCACCGCCGAGATGTCCCGCGCGGCGGAGGAGATCGCTGGCGTCGGGCCGATTGCCAAGTGGCCACGCCTGGAGAGCGCTCGCTCGACTGGCAGCAGCTCGGCCTCCCTCACGACCAGCGCCGTAGCCATCAGCATCCTGGGACACGCCCTGCCCTACGCCTGCGAGGGAGAAGGTGAGAACACCCAGGAGCTCGAGGCGTACTCCATGTGCGGCGCCCACACGGCGCGGGGCGGCCGCCCAGGGGAGAGGCCTCGCCTCCAGGAGCGCTGCCCAGGCGGCGAGGCCGACGAGGCGGGCAGGAACCAGCGCAGCCTGTGGCCACGGGGACTCCATCCAGGAGGCAGGATGCAGGAGGGGTCACGAGCTGCCAGGCACAATGTGGAAGGATATGGCATTCCTGCTCTGCGCTCGAAGGGGCCTGTGCCCGAGCATGCGCAGGGGCGGCACCTGGAGTGGCTTGGCATCGCAGCGGGGCCAGCAGTCGACTCCTCGGCCACAGCGAGCAGTGCGGGAGGCGTCCCAGCGGCAGCCGCAGAGCCGAGGTGGCGGAGGGCCTTGGCGAGGCCCCCGCGGGTGAGGCCGTCGCGTCGGCCGTTGCCAGCCAGCCTCTGCGGTGCCCTGCCGCGGCGAGGGCTGGGCTCCCTGGGGCCCTCGAGTTCACCGAGGAGGGGCTCTCCGCCGCGGCCAGCGCAGCAGTCGGCGCCCTGGGAAACCGCGAAGGGCGCCGCCGTCGGGCGCGCCGTGGCGACCCGACCATGAAAGAGTGAATGATAAGCATCGGTGAGGCTCGCGCCAGCTGCTCCCCGACGTGAGTAGGCTTCCGTCGCCCTCGGTGCTCGCTTGGGACTCGGCTTCTCTCGGGAACGTGGGTCCCGTTTGGCCCTGTCCCTGTTTTCCTTGCCCCGTTTGCCTGGAAGGCCCCGTCTTTAACTTCAACTTTAACCACGCAGGAGCACGGCAGAACACATAAGAGCACGGCATAGCAGGACCATTGCAGAACACACAGGAGCACGGCAGAACACATATGAGCACGGCAGAACACGCAGGTGCACGGCAGAACACCCAGAACATCCATTCACACAGCCGCACGCACAGGCACACGCCCACAGGCACTCGCACACACACAGGTACACGCACACGCACACGCCCACACACGGACACATACATACGCACACACACGCACACACGCACACACAGTGAGGCAACATACGTCCACTCAGACCGCACGAGCACGGCAGAGCAGCACGGCACAACACAGCAGTGCCGCAGACCACCACGCACGGACGCACATGCACATATTCCACGCACGCACGCGCACGCGCAAGCGCGCGCGCGCCACGACATATTTGCACAGCGCATACTAAGAACGTGTGTGTAGATATATATGTATTTTCTCCTTTTTAATATAAAAGACAATCACAATTTTAAAGAATACATGGTTTTCAATTTATTGTTTTTGCTATTTGTTTTTTCTTCCCCCTTTTTTTCTATGTCTCTCTCTCTCTCTCTCCCCCCCCAAACGCTTGTGCCTCCTCGTCCGCCCTCCTTCGTCCTTGGGCCGCTGCGTTGGTGTCTTTGAGTTTGGCTCGGCCCGCAGCCCTGCCCTTGTATGGCCTGGATCGTTGCCGACTTTGCATTGCTGGTAAGGGCGGCGCCCGCTATGCTGCACTATGCTTCTCCTGCACATGACGTGTTGCGCCGTTTGAAAACCGCTACTCGCCGCCAGCCCGTGGCCAGGGGGTCGCGTGCTGATGTGCGGACTTCCCGCAAGTGGGTGGTAAGTTTCGTATGTTGCGTCCGTGGGCGCGCTCGCGCGCGGGCCGACCTTGCGGCTGGCTCTGTGAATGCTCGCGAGACCTCAGTCTTGGGTTGCTTCTTCAAAAATGCGCCCTTGGCGTGGCCCGTTTGTTGGCGGTAGAATTTGATTTAATGACGGGGTACGGGGCGCACTTTGGAACCGCGCTGGCTGATTTTTGGGGGAAGAGCGAAGACCGTAGGATATCTCATAAGCCCAGGGCGCAAAAGGGCGCTTCTCGTTCTTGTCCGGTCAGGTTCTTCAAACTAGCGATTTCGCTTGAGGCATCCTCACGCAACTAAGATCTTCGCGACATCGCGTTTAAACATAAGCGTTTCGCTAGAGACGTCCTCGAAACGCTGACCGCCGCGAAATTTACGAATCTGCCGAAATTGGCGTTTCGCCTGCGACATCCCAACCATCATGAGCTGTTGTCGGAGGTGTTTTATTACATCTTATGTTGAAACAGTGCGTTTTCGCTAGGGACATCCTCAGAAAATGACCGACAACACGGCAGACCAACAACAAATCGCACGGCCTAAATTTTGCATTTCGGTGGGGACATCCCCCACACAATGACATGTTCTCAACGTCGTCTTGACATCGTTCTTTAAGTGCTCCAATATGAAAACATGAGACCAAACATGCTTCCAATATGGCTCCAAGAGCGCCCTGAAGACTACCGAAAATGATGATTTCGCTAGGGATATCCTCAAACAAATGAAAACAGAAACCAACATCGTTTTGGAAACTGCTGCTCTAAAATCGTTTTGAAATCGCTCTTGAAAAGGCTTCCAGACGGCCCAAACCAGCCATCTACAAATGACGATTTCGCTCGGGACATCCTCAACAAAGAGATGTGTGTGACATTTCACATTTGTGTGGGTTTTTTTTTTCCAGGCATCGAGACGGCCCCAGACGAGCCCCAAACGAGGCCCACAATGACTCACGGAGCGCCCTCGATATTCCTCACAATGCGCATTTTGTTTGAGACATCCTCACGCACATGAGTTGTTCGCAGCATCGCCTTTTACAAGGCACAAGCGCTTGGCCTGAGACATCCACCAGGAACCGAACATCCCCGAACCCACATACACTTTGAACAGGTTGATTTACCACCATGCATGCTCAAACTAAGCTTTTCGCCTGATACATCTTCATAGCATGAGCAGGGCCACCGCAGACCAACGCGCGCGAGCACGGCGGAGCGCGCGGGAGCACGACATATCACACAGGAGCACGGCAGAACACGCAGGATCACGGCGGATCACAAAGAACACACGGGAGCACGGCGGACCACACAGGAGCACGGCAGAACAAGCAGGAACGTTGCAGACAATACAGGAGCATGGCAGAGCACACAAGAGCATGACAGAACACACAGAACACATGTATGCACGGCAGAACAAGCAGGAGCGCGGCAAAATACACAGGAGCACGGCAGTACACAGATGAGCACTGCAGAACACATAGGTGCACGGCAGAGTTGACGGCAGAACACGCAGGAGCATGGCAGAACATATAGGAACACGGCAGAACACGCACGATCACAAGGAGCACGACAGAACACACAGAGTACATAGGAGCACGGCAGGACGCACAGGAGCATGGCAGAACACACAGGAGCGCGGCAGGTCACACAAAACACATAGGAGCACGGCAGAACAAGCAACATCACTGCCGAACACAGGAGCACGGCAGAACACACAGAAGCACGGCAGAGCACATAGGAGCACGGCAGAGCAGGACCATGGCAGAATACACAGGAGCACGGCAGAACACACAGGAACACGGCAGAACACGTAGAACAACTATTCACGCAGCCGCACCCACAGTCACACGCACATCGGCAAATACACGCAGGCACACGCACGCGCACACGCACACGCACACGCACACACAGACACACACGCACACGCACACGCGCACACACAGAGGCAACATGCGTTCACGCAGACCGCAGGAGCACGGCAGAGCAGCGCGGCATAACACAGCGGTGCCGCAGGCCACCACGCACGGACGCACATTCACCTGTTCCACGCGCGCACGCGCGCGCGCAATGCGCGCGCGCCGCGACATATCTGCGCGGGCCCCCAGGATTCCGCAAGGGTCTTCCGTGAGACCCCGCTGGCCCCGGGCTCCTCTCGGGGCCATGTGATCGTCGGGGCTTCTGTGTGTGTGGGCCGACACTTCGCTGAGCGACCCCCCAAGACGCCGACGCCGACGTGGCACCGACAACGCATGCTGAGCTCTCTGTAGGCTTGGCAGCGCTGGCCCGCGGCAGAGGCGGAGGCCCCGGGCAGCGGCGGCCCAGTGACCGCCGCCATCAGCGACGCCCTGCGCTTCCAGGACCGCGTTCACCACGCCATCGCCTCCATGGATCACCTACAGTTGGTGATTGGCGCCTATGACGCCGCCGTGGAGGAGAACGTGGCCGAGGGCATCTTGCTGCAGGCCCCTGAGATCGAGCGCGAGGCCAAGATGAAGCTGAGCATGGACCGCGCGGTGGAGCCCTGCGACTCCGAGGGCGAGACCGCCGCGGCGGCGGCCTCGGAGGCGGGCGAGGTGTACAAGGGGGGGGGGGGGGGGGGGGGCAAACGCCCCGATGCCCTGTTCCATGCGGTTCTGCACCACCTACGGCTGGCACTTCGAGAGCACGGATCCGCTGTCGAGGAGGACGTGGCCGAGAGCGGCCAGCTGCAGGTCCTGATGGCCTCGAAGGCGGCGTCCGCTGCCAGCGGACAGGCCCAGGAACTCGCTCCAGGCATCGCGCTGTTGGATCCGAGCGACTGACCGTCACCGCGTGCTGATCGTACCCATCCCGCAACCCCGTGGGGCGTTGAAGTGGCAGGAGCTTGCGGGACTTATGGTCGACGACGACCGTGCTCCTCGCACCGCGCCGTGAGCTCACGGAAGTAAAGTAGTAGACTGGGGTGTTGGGTTTACTTCAGTTGAGTCCACCAGGTTGCATGCACCACCTCTTCTGTGAAGTCTGCTGCAGGCAGTTTTTCCTCTTTCTCTCTCTCTCTCTCGCTTTGTTAAAAAATAGTAGAATTTATTTTTGGGGTTTTCTTTCTCATTCTATATATATACATATAAATGTAAAACTATTTTTTGTTAAACTATTCTTTTCTTCCCCCTTCTTTTTTGGTTTGTTTCATGCTTTTTTCTCTCCCCCCAAACGCTTGTGCCTCCTCGTCCGCCCTCCTTCGTTCTTGGCCCGCTGCGTTGGTGACTTTGAGTTTGGCTCGGCCCGCAGCCCTGCCCTTGTATGGCCTGGATCGTTGCCGACTTTGCATTGCTGGTAAGGGCGGCGCCCGCTATGCTGCGCTATGCTTCTCCTGCACATGACGTGTTGCGCCGTTTGAAAACCGCTACTCGCCGCCAGCCCGTGGCCAGGGGGTCGCGTGCTGATTTGCGGGCTTCCCGCAAGTGGGTGGTAAGTTTCGTATGTTGCGTCCGTGGGCGCGCTCGCGCGTGGGCCGACCTTGCGGCTGGCTATGTGAATGCTCGCGAGACCTCAGTCTTGGGGGTTGCTTCTTCAAAAAAGCGCCCTTGGCGTGGCCCGTTTGTTGGCGGTCGAATCTAATTTAATAGCGGGGTACGGGCCGCATTTTGGAACCGCGCTGGCGGATTTTGGAAGAATGTCCCGCGCTTCCAGATTGTCCAAGACCGCGCAAAGTGGCTTTCAACATGGCTCTATCGTGGTCTACAGGCCTCCAACTTCGCCCAAGGTGCCTCCAAGACGGCCCGAAAGACCTCCAAGACGATCCGCGGGCCCTCCGCGCGCCCCCAAAGGCCTGCAAGACAGCCTCCCCGACGGGCCCCAAGAGGCAAACATCGTTCATTCCCATTTTTTTTTTTTTTTTTTTTTTTTTTTTTTTTTTTTTTTTTTTTTTTTTCTCGATTTGAGGTTTGCCCGTTTCGGGCTCCCCGTCGCTCCAGGGCGGCCCTAGAGGCCCCTGAGACCGCCCAAGGACGGCCCAAAACGTTCCCAAGCTCGCCCCAAGACGGCCAAGAGGGCCACCTCACGTCCCCAAGATGGCCCAAGAGGCCTCATAGACGGCTTCAGCGGCTGTCATGGCGGCTCCACGAGGGGGCCCCGACGTGGTACCCGAACGATCACTCCTAGCCCTGGGCCCCAAGATGCTGCCAAGACAACCCGAGAGGCCTCCAAAACGATCCAATAGCACTCCGCACGCCCCCAGAGGCCTGCAAGACAGCGTCCCAACATTGGCCCTAAGATGCAACCGTTATCCATTTTTCAATGGTTTTTGCAGGTTTCTCAGGTTGACGGGAAGCGCCCTTGGCGTGGACCCTTTGTTGGTGGACCCGGGTGCGGGGCGCGCTTTGGAACCGCGCTGGCGGATTTTTGAATAATAGCCGTTTCGTTCGAGACATATTCCAAACATCGGCCCAAGAGGGGGCTCCGAATCGACGTCGTGTTCGAATCGCCCCTGGAGGGCTTTCCCACGGCCCAAGGGAGGCCCCAAAGACGCCCTCGAGAGCCCCAGGAGCACCCAAGGGCGCCCAGGAACGCCCAAGAGCGCCCCGAGAAGACCCCAAGAGACCCCCAAGAGTGCTCCAGGAGCCACCCAGACAGCTCACAAGAACCCCAGGACGGCCCGAGAAGGGCCAAAAAGGCCCCAACAGACTCCCGGGAGGAGGCCCCCAAACGGCCCAAGAAAGCCGCAAGGCGGCCCAAGATGGCGCCGAGACGGCTTATGAAAGCTCCCACGAGCCCCCACGACGCGCCCAGACAGCCCTGGAAGACTCCGGAAACCCATGAAAGGACCCAAGAGGCCCTCAAGAAACCCCCAACAGGCCCCAAGATAACCCCGCGCGGCGCCAGGAGCAACGTCCTTCTCCAATTGCCTCTTACTGTCCTCTGTCGTCGTCGTCGTCGTCGTCATCGCCCTCCGCGTTCCTCCTCGTGCTCGCCCTCCTTCTCTTCGTCCTCGTCCTTGTGCTTCTCTTCCTCCTCATTGTCCTCGTGCCCCCCCTCGCTATCCTCACGTTCGCCGCGTCGTCCTCGTCATCGACTCCTCGTTGCCCTCGCCGCCCTTTTCTTCTTCGCCCAATGCGCCCATTCGACTGAAGCGGCGCTTCCCGTTCTTGTCCGATCAGGTTCCGCAAAAATGGTCGTTTCGCTCGAGACATCCTTAAATAATAGGTTCCGGAGGGGGCTCCGAAACCACATCATCTTGGAATCGCTCCTGGAGGGCTCCAAAACGGCCCAAGAGAGCCCCCGAAGGCTCCCCAGAGGACACCCAAAGCAGCCCAAGAGACCCCCAAGAGGCCCCCAAGGGGCGCCCAGAAGCTTCCAAGAGCGCCTGAAGAGGCCCCGGGACTGCCACAGAGAGCCCCAAGACAGTCCAAGAGGGTCACAGAAGCCCCCAGGGGGCTCCCAAAAAGGTGACGGGAAGCGTCTTCGAGGTACGAGAAGCGAGCTGGACGTTGTGGCTGAATCTTCTTACATAATCAAATTCCTACTGATATAGGGTGGCTGGTTGCACGGGGTTGAGGGCTAGTGGATGACGGGAAGCGCGCTAAGACTTGAAGAGTCGCGCGATGGACGTCTGGGTGCCCAAGATCACTCGGGGGGTCTGGGGGGAACGCGCGTTGGCGCCTCGTTGTCGGGGACCTGGCGGATGACGGGAAACGCGCTCAGACCCGAAGAGTCGCGCGATGGACGTCTGGGTGCCCAGAAGTATATATCAACTGGGACATGTTCTTTTCGCCATGTTGCTACGGGTGACGTGCCCAGAGGGATGGCGGGACATGTTTCGTTTCTCCTTCTTCTTTCCGCGATCGCTAGCCGAAGTTACTCGCGCTGGAGGGCCGAGCGTTCGGTGACGACACGATCGCCGTGGAGCTCCGTGTTGTCACATGATACCGATGATGGGGGCGAGCCAGTGCACAGCATCAGAAGCGATCACCGTGCCTGCCGTGCCATTCCCGCCAGAGGGCGAGCGTGGTCGTGGTCCGATTTCTATGAAGGCCAAGGCTTTGTGGCAGGTCGACCCTATGGGGTTGCTCAACTCGGCGACACAGCAGTTGCAACAGCCACGGGATACGCGTGGTGCCCAAGTGTTGGGATGCGGCGGGGCCTCGATCATCTCCTTGTTTTGCTGTAGCCCGGTCATTTGGCTGGAGGGGGCTCAGGGTGATCCCGACGCCACAGGCCATCGTGTACGCTAAACGTCAGACTACGGACCGACGTATCTGCTACCTCGACGCAACGGAGTTGAGGACCCTAAGCAAGGCCTGTCCCCGGCTGTGCAACAAAGCGGACATCGCGCGCGCCAGATGGCCCGTGTGGGACCCGACAGTGACCAAGTGGCTTGGCTTCCCGTGTGCCTACATCCGGTGGTTTGCGGTCGACTACACCAACCAATTCAGTGACCCTTGGATCAAGCAGTGTGTTTGGCCCGCCAGTGGAGCCATTGGCTGTGACCTGGAGTCCATTCCATTTTCCTTGCCCCTCGTCCTCTCCCGCTTCCCGCTGCCGCCTCTATTGATAGGATTTTGGGGGGTTTTCTTTCAGGCACGCCGCCGCATGCATTACTCACTTTGCGCGGAGAGTTATCCTCTCTTGTGCCGTTGTGTGAAGCCACTTGGGGTAGTTGCCCACGCGGCGCCAATGCCCTTTCGTCTTATATGGGTTTGAATAAGACGTTTTTCCCTCACTGTGCGTGCCCAGAGTTTCGCTTCGGGCCTGGCAGGCTAGCTGAGGTTGCGTGTGAATGGTGGTCGGACTGGAGACATGTGGCGCCTTGCGGGTTCCCTGAACAAAAAAAAGTGACCCTTGGATCAAGCAGGATGGGAAGCTGGTGCAGTTTTCCTCCGTGGTTCGTGAGAACCGACAGTGATCGCAGTGCTTAGACTCGGCCAGGTACTGTTGCGCTCGCCCTGGTGAGGTTTCAGCTGTTGCACAATGTATTTTTGTGTTTCTTTTTCCAACGCTGGCGTGTCTCTTGCTTTTTCCCTGTCCCCAGGCCTGCTGCGTTGGTGACTTTGAGTTTGGCTCGGCCCGCAGCCCGCAGACAGGTGGTCCATCTGACTGTCCGCCGCCCTCGTTTCGCCGTCTTGGAGTGTTGCCGACTTTGCGCTGCTGGTAGGGGCGGCCACAGCATCGCTGTTCTATGCTTCTCTGCGCCTGCAGCGTTGCGCCGTTTGAGTTTCCTTGCATGCCGCCACTCCCTTGGTCAGAGGGCCAGGTGCTGATGTGCGAGTCTTCCACCAGTGGGTGGTGCGCTCCGTATGTAGCATCTGCGGATGCGCGCGCGCGGGTTGACCACGCGGTTGGCCTTGTGATTGCTCGCTAGACCTCTTGATCTGGGGTTGCGCTTCCAAAAAAGCGCGCTAAGACTCGAAAAGTCGCGCGATGGACGTCTGTGCGCCCAGAGGGACATATCAACTGGGGGGGGTCTGGGGGGCGAATGTGCGGGATTGCTTCGTGATCGGGGACCTGGCGGGGACCTGGCGGATGACGGGAAGCGTCTTCGAGGTGCGAGGAGCGAGCTGGACGTCGTGGCTGAATCTGCATCGTATCAAATCAAGTTCTCACTAATATAGGGTGGCGGGTTGCGCCGGGTTGAGGGCTAGCGGCTGACGGGAAGCGCGCTAAGACTCGAAGGGTCGCGCGATGGACGTCTTGGTGCCCAGAGGTATCTATCAACTGGAGGGGGAGTCTGGTGGGATGGATTATGATGATGACGAAATTGATGCCAATATGATGAGGATGGCGATGCTGATTGTGGGTGATCTGGATGATGCTGGTGTTGATGAAGATGACACTGGGGATGACGCTGATGATGATGATGGTGGTGGTGGTTGTTATGGTGATGCTGATGGTGGTGATGATGCTGCTGATGATGATGGTGGCGATGTCGATGATGCTGCTGTTGATGATGATGAAGACGATGGTGATAATGAGGATTACGGCTACGATTATGATTGTGATGGCGATGACATAACGAGGGTGACGATAATGGTGCTGATGATGGTGATGGTGATACTGACGATGGCTATGCTGATGCTGATGACGATTCTGCTGATGATGGTGCACGTGCTCAAGAGCAGGATGGTTAGTAATATTATAGCTCGTTGCTGTGATGGTTTCATAATTAACATGCATATCTTTATTATTATTATGGACAACACTAATGCACTTACATTCAGTTGTGTTACTACTAACCTGTACAATCATAATAGTGATCCTGATCCTGCTACCGGAACTACCAATATCTTTGGCAATCATACTTACCATAATCGTAGTATTGATCTGGATCGTATTATTGTACCAACAATGTTTATACGCTAGTAATGTTAATATTGTTGGTACGATGGTGAATAATATGGGCAGACGTGTATGCAGAGTACGGAGACACAAATCATAGCATTCGAGAACGAGTAGCGCCAATGTTAATGATATGACTACCAGTAGGCAGACTGATCATACTATTCATAATCGTAACATTTGGTGAGGGTAGTAAACTGAAGAGTAATGACAACATGGTGAAGGAGAGCAGTGTGTCGACGATTACGAAGAATACCACCAAAGGAGTAATACAACGACGAATGAGAAGACGAGTGCGAGAAATACCATGAAGAGGACCAGGAGGAGGACCAGGAGGAGGACCAGGAGGAGGACCAGGAGGACCAGGAGAAATAGGAGGAGCAGGGGGAGGCGGAGGAGGCGGATGAGGAGGAGGAGGAGGAGGCTGCAAAGGAGGAGGAGTAGAGGAAGGAGGAGGAGCGTGATTGGGGCAGGGGGAGGATGAGGGAGAGCGATGGCGACGGCGGCGCTTGCCAGGCGCCAGGCCTGGAGGGCTGGCGCGCCGACGTCGCAAATGCTGACTCGTCGTGGCTTCAGGAGCGCCCGGGGGGCTCGCGGGCCCTCCTCTTCCTCCTTCTCCTCCTCCTCCTCCTCTTTTTCCTCCATTCAATTTTATGAACAATCTTAGGCAGTGTGGATCCCAAACTGTTTGTGTCCAGCACTGGCCGTGGTGCTACCTATGTGGAGCAATCTATGCGGTGCAATTCACCCTGCCGAAGTTGAAGTTGTCAACTCCACTGCTCACGCAAACATCCCACCCACCCACCCGCAACTTGGTTTACAAAACCTATGCGACGGCGATTGCGATGAGTGTTTGGCGTTGGCTGGTGCATCTCTGCGGCCGCGCTAGCCCGCTCATGCAATGTTGATCGAGGGGGGAGGGAGGAGGGGAGGACTTAGGCCTCGGTGTTGGAGTTTCGCATCCTGCCGACCAAGTTTCCTTGTCTGTCGCAGTGTTATCCACCTTTTGTGGTCTTCGCCGCCGTCGTGCGTGGCGATTGTGCGTAGGGGCTGTGCGACTTCGGCATCCCATTTCTGCCGTTGTCCTCCGTGGCGTCGCAGGGCAGGTCGTGGTGCCGTTTGGCCTCTGATCCGTTAGTGAAGCACGCCGTGGTTCCCAGCGCGGGCGCAGCTCAGATCGCCCCCTACGGCCACGGAGTGCGAGCGGGAGCTGCCTCCCCAGGGGGGGGGGGGGCAGGAGCAGCCAGCGAGGCGGGGAAGCCCGCGAACGGAGGCTTCGGAGAGCAGCGCGGTCGGGAAGCGCAGGGCCAGAGGAGGAGCAGGGGGTGGAGGAGGGGGAGGAGGAGGTCCTCCTCCTCCTCCTCCTCCTCCTCCTCTTCCTCCTCCTCCTCCTCCTGCCCCTCCTCCACCTCCGGCATTCAGCGGAGCGGAAGACATCATCGGCGGCGCGCCCAGGAGGGAGGGCAGGGGGAGCGGGCTTCTTGAGAGAGCTCCGAGGGCTTCCGGCCTCCTGAGAGGCTTTTTGGGCCTTCCCCGAAGCCTCGGAGGGTGTCGCAGAAGGCCAGGTGGCTTCTGATGACGCCACCGACACCAAGTGGCGAGACAGGGGGAGAAAGGATGCAGCGCCAGAGAGGGGTGGTTGCCAGGAGGACCTCAACCTCCTGCGCGAGCAGCATTTGGCGATGCAGCGTGCCGCGCGCGAGGAGATCCGCGAGCTGCGGCAGAGGCTCCAGGAGGCCGTCGCGCTCCCCACCCTCCAATGTGCCATCCTCATTCTCATCGCCTGCACCGTGCCCAGGCCAGCAAGTTCCCTGTCCTGCCCTTCCCCCTCTCCAGCATATTGTGCTGTACGTAGCAGCAGCAGGAGGCAGCAAGCAGCAAGCAGCAAGCAGCAACCAGCCATTTGCACCATGCAAGTATCAAACTCCCAGCTGCAAGTAGCAGCAGCAAGGGGCAGTCAGCCCAGACATCGCACGGATGCACGTCCGCGGCAGAGCCTCCCGCTGTGCCCAGAACCAGGTTTCACCGTCCATGGGAACGGTGTGGTGCAGGGTTAGGGGTCACGGCTGACCACGGGGGAGGCACAACGCGTTGAATATGCCATATGGTTCCGAGCATTTTATTCACACTGGGCATTCGGGTATTTTCGCCCAGTATCGAAAATTTGGGGCCATGATATTTAGATCTGACTCGAAGACAGCGACAGAAAAATTGGGTCTAGGGATCCAGTCGTGATCTCTGCACACGCTTCGTAACTCTATTCTTCGTCTTTCTCATACTTGTTGTCCTTCTCCTTTCGTTCTTTCCACGTCTCCTCTTCCGCTAATGTACGCGTGAATTGGTCAGAGACGAGGAGGAGGAGGACAAGCAGGAGGAGGAGGAGGAGGAGGAGGAGGAGGAGGAGGAGGAGGAGGGGGAACAAGCCGCGTTGGTCTTCTTCTCATCCAGTCCCTGACATCCGCCGACATGTTTTTCCCAACCATCCTGTGGTGTTGTGTGCTCGTTTTGAAGAGACAGCGCCCCACGACCCTCCTTCCTTCCTCCTCCCCCTCCTCCCTCCTTCCCCTTCTCCCTCCTCCGCAGTTCGCATGCGGTTCCCCAACCCAGTACAGCGTTTCGTGGCCCCAAGGGGAGCTCTACCGAACGTCACAGTGGCGGAATTCGCATGCGGTTCCTGCGCAGTCCGCATGCGCAGGAACCGCATGCGAATTCCGCAGTACAGCGTTTCCCCTACCCAGCGCCGCGTTTCGTGGCCCCAGAAGGGAGCTCCACCGACGGTCCCAGGGGCGCAGTCCGTATGCGGTTTCCCCACCCAGCGCCGCGTTTCGTGGCCCCAGGAGGGAGCTCCACCGAAGGCCCCAGGGGCGCCGAGGGAGCTCCACCGAAGGTCCCAGGTGGCAGAACTCGCATGCGGTTCCCCCGCTCTGTGCAGCGTGTCGTGGCCCCGCAGGGAGCTCCACCGGAGGTCTCAGAGGCGCAGTCCGTGTGCGGATTCCTGGCTCAGTGCAGCGTTTCGTGGCCCAGCTTCACCGAAGGTCCCAGTGGCGGAACTCGCACGCGGTTTCCCAGCCCAGCACAGCGGTTCGTGGCCCCAGAGGAGTTCTACTGAAGGTCTCAGTGGCGGGCCTCTCATGCGGTTCCCCCGCCCAGTACAGTTTTTGGTGGCCCCAGAGGCAGCTCCACCGAAGGTGCCAGTGGCGCAGTCCGCATGCGCTTCCCCCGCCCAGTACAGCGTTTCGTGGCCCCAGAAGGGACGTCCACCGAAGGTCCCAGGGGCGCAGTCCGTATGCGGTTTCCCTACCCAGCGCAGCGTTTCGTGGCCCCAAAGGGAGCTCCACCGAAGGTCCCAGTGGCGGAACTCGCACCCGTTTCCTGCGCCCAGTGCAGAGTTTCTGCCCCACTGGGAGCTCCACCGAAGGTCCCAGTGGCGGAACTCGCATGCGGTTCCTGCCTGCGCCCAGTACAGCGTTTCGTGGCCCCATAGGAAGCTCCACCGAAGGTCCCAGTGGCAGAACTCGCATGCGATCCCTGTGTCCAGTACAGCGTTTCGTTGCCCCAGAGGGAGCTCCACCGAAGGTCCCAGTGGCGGAACTCGCATGTTGTTCCTGCGCCCAGTTCAACGTTTCGTGGCCCCATAGGGAGCTTCACCGAAGGTCCCAGTGGCGGAACTCGCATGCGGTTTCCTCGCCCAGCACAGCGTTTCGTGGCCCCAGAGGGAGTTCTACCGAAGGTCTCAATGGCGGGCCTCGGTTGGGGTTCACCCGCCCAGTACAGCGTTTGGTGGCCCCAGAGGGAGCTCCACGGAAGACGATACCCGCACCTGCGGTACCCACATTGCATATGGTTGGGTTCTTCGCCAGGCTAATTTTTTCATGCCGCAGTCTCAGAGGCCCCGATCGTTTTGCAGTGGGTGTTTTTTTCGCCCCAGATCAACTTTTGGTGATCTGGTGGCCCAGAAACGAGCCCCAGAGGCCGAAATTCAGTAAGACCCGCCCGGATGGAGCCATTATCAGATCGTCGGAGATTTGGGCTCTTTCTCTTGAGCGACCTGGGCGTGGGCGGCGAGGGCGAGGGCGAGGCAGTGGAGGCGGACGGGATGCAGGGCCGGCCAGGCACACATCCAGATCGCGGACACCTCCGCTGCGCAGCTGGTCTGCTCGGCGGCGCTGGTTCAGCCCAGGCAGCTGGCCTTTCGCTCTCTGCAAGCCGTAGCGCGGTCAGCCAGCGCCTTGGCGACAACCAGCGCCGCCCTTCTTGGGGGCGTCAGCATCTGTTCCTACTCTCACCTTCCTTCCCCCCCTCCATGCGTGCGTGCGTGCGTGCGTGCGTGCGTGCGTGCGTGCGTGCGTGCGTGCGTGCGTGTGTGTGTGTGTGTGTGTGTGTGTGTGTGTGTGTGCTCCGTAGCCTTCTGGCTCAAGCCCTGTGGGGTCCACGGCTGCCCAATTGGTTTCAGCCTCGAGGCCGCGCGTCCGTCGCACCCCGCAGCCCCTTGCGCGCTGCCCTTGCGCGCCTCCCGACCGCAGCGCCATCTACAGCTTCGACGGCATTAACTTGTTTCGCATCGCCGACAATCCCTTCGCGCAGGGCGATGGCGACGGAGCTTGCGATGAAGAGCGCCAGCGCATCGTGGTCACCACCCCGCTCGGCTCACCCCGCCCGCCCGCTGGCCCGAGCAGGGCGGGGACGAAGAATGCCTCCCGCGTGGCTTTCAACGAGGGGCTAGAGCGCGGGCGATCAGGCCAGTGACCGAGGGCGCGCTTGTCCGGCTCTTCGCCCCTGTTGCCTCGAGCGCGGATCTGCCCGCTCTTGGCGTGTGGCGCTGGGCGCGTCTTTGCCTCCTTGGGCTGGCCGCCCGCCCGCCGCCGCCCTCTTGGGTCTGCCGCTTCGCCCCGGCTGGGCTCTGCCCCTTTTGCGCTACCCGCCGCCGGCCCGCCCTGCGCCGGCCCTGGTCTTGCCGAGCCTGCGGTGGCCCCATTGCGTCGCCCGACGCGGTCGTCCAGCGGTCCGCTGGGAGCCCCTCGGCGTCGACCCTGCGTCGCCTCTGCCCTGGTGTCGCTGCTGGCCCTGCGTCGGCACTTCGCTGCTGCTGAGGCCTCGGGCGCGGATCTGCCCGCCTTTGGCGCGTGGCGTAGCTCTGGCTCGCCCCTTGGGATGCCTGCCCGCCCCGCCGCCACCCTCCACTGGTCTGCCGCCTCGCCCCGGCTCGGCCTCGCCTTCGCTTTTGCTGCTCGCCCCCGCCCGCCCTCCGCCGGGGGCCCGTCGCTGTCGATCCCGCGTCGCCAATGCCCGGCGACGGTGCAGGGTCGGCTCGTCTCCAGCCCCTGCCGTGGGACTGCCGGCTCGGCTGGGTGGCCCGCTGTCTGTCCGTCGCGTTCTGCCTCTGCTCAGTCCCCAGTCGGCCGTGGCCTCGGCGCGCCGGTTGAGATTTTCTTCTCTGCGCGCCCGCCGCGGTCGATCCGTTGGGGGCCTGTCGGCGCCGATCGCTGCGTCGGCTTGCCTCCGCCCCTGGGCCCGCTCCCCGCCCCCCCCCGCCGCGGCCCGCTGCTGTCCGCGGTCTCCGAGCTGTCGGCGCGCGGTCCTTCCGCAGCCTCTCGGCTTCTTTTCCTGGCGGCCCGCCGCGCTTCTCTGGCCACTTGGCCGCCCTTCCCAGTCTACAGATGGGGTCTCGCCCAGTTGGGCGCCCCTCTGGCCCTGCTCTCCGGGCCGCTCTGTGCCCGCCTTCTGGCGCGGCCCCCCGGCCCCTCTCCGCCCCGCACCGCCCCCCTGCCCTCGGCCCTGCTGGACTCGTCAGTGCGCCGTAGCTTCTCCTGGCTGCCGCCGCCCGCCCATTGGCTCCCTGCCGATGCTCCCTGCCCGCCCAAGTTTGGCGAGGCGCTTCGGCCCCGCTGCCGCGAGCCGCTCTGTTTCGCCTGCCCGTCCTGGCGTGGCCCCGCCTCCGCCGCCCGCGGCCCCTGCCCCGCTCGCCGCTCCGCCGCCCCCGCGGCTTCTGCCCGCTGCTTGCCCCGCCGCCGCCCAGCCGCTGCCCCGTGAGGGGCCAGCCGCTTTCGCTGTCTTTGCGTGCGCGCGCGGCTCTGGCTGCGCGGGCGCCCGACGCCCTGGCGAGTCTCCGGGCCGCAGCGACCGAAAAGTATGTGTTTGTGCGCCTTGCCTATCTGGTGCGTCCCCGCGCGAGTGACCCTGTCGATCCCCTGAGGGCGGATCCCTGGCCCCCCCGCCGCGCTGCGCCGTCGCCCCCGCTCGACTGTCCACGTCGCGCCGACGCCCGCGTGGCCGCGATGCCAAAAGTGTGCTTTTGTGTATCCTCATCCTTCCCTCACCACTTGTTACATTGTCAAGATGATGGCGTGCACTGGCGTCACTTGCGGGCGAGAGGGAGGGGTCGGCCTCTGGAGGGAGTCCCCTTTTTTGTCATCGTCATCATCCTGCGGATTCTAGAGTGGTTTAGGCTCTCATACCCTTTTGCCCCCTGCCACAGTCTCCGCTTTCGCCAATCCGGCCCCTGTTTCTCTCTTCCTGTATTCCTCCCACCCTTTCGCCCTCCTTCCTTCCTACCTCTCCTCTTCTCTCGCGCCTGTGTGCCCTCCCCGTACAGGGATGCCAACGACGTTTTGACGACGCGTCCGTGACGGCCGCCTATGGCCACGGCGTTCCAACGTCGAGTCAGTTTCGGCGACCCTTCCAAGACTGCTACCAGTTGGGTGCCAGCGCCAGACAAGAACCGTTCCATCTTCCTTTCTCTTGCCTCGCGTTTCTCATCATTTTCTCTTCTCCCCTCTCCTCCCTTCCTCTTGCACCCACCGCGGGTCAGCCCAGGCCGCCCCCGCGGAAGCTCTTGGCTGCGCTCATTCGCGAGGATCATGGGGGGACTCCCGACAGATCATACGATTTTCTTCTGGCGGAGGAGTTTTTTTGGGGGGGCTAGGGGAATATCGTGGAGGAGGAGGAGGATAATACATGGGAAGAGGCTAAGTAATTGATGGATACCTTAAAGAGGAATCTGAGAAACATTTCGACGATGATGATGCTGCTGCTGGTGATGATGCTGATGATGCTGATGATGCTGCTGATAATGATGATGTTTTGTATTAAGATGAATATGGCGATGACGATCATGCTGGTGATGACGATGCTGCTGATGATGTTGACAATGCTGATGGTGATGGTGATGATGATACTATTGATGATGATGATGATGATGCTGCTGCTGATGATGATGACGATGCTGAGTATGGTTATGACGATACTGATGAGGACAATGCTGCCGATGATGATGCTGATGATGCTGATGCCGTTGTTGAAAGTGGTTCTTATGATGATGGTGAGGATGAGTTTGATGATGATGGCGATGAGGATGATGAGGAACCTAATCATGATGATGCGTAGATCGTAGTAGTAGTAGTAGTAGTAGTAGTAGTAGTAGTAGTAGTAGTAGTAGTAGTAGTAGTAGTAGTAGTAGTAGTAGTAGTGGTAGTGGTAGTGGTAGTGGTAGTGGTAGTGGTAGTGGTAGTGGTAGTGGTAGTGTAGTGGTAGTCGTAGTAGTAGTAGTAGTAGTAGTAGTAGTAGTAGTAGTAGTAGTAGTAGTAGTAGTAGTAGTAGTAGTAGTAGTAGTAGTAGTAGTAGTAGTAGTAGTAGTAGTAGTAGTAGTAGTAGTTAGTAGTAGTTAGTAGT
>CAUYUJ010017061.1:0-14152 GCA_963575745.1 Prorocentrum cordatum | reverse complement strand
TCCCCCCTCCTGGACCCTCTTGAGGCTCTTGTCGGGCCTTCTTGGGCCGTCTTGGGCGCCTCTTGGGCCGTTCTGAAGCTTTCTTGGGCGGTCTGGGGGCCTTCTTCGGGACCTCATGGGCCGTCCTGGAGCGATCTTGGGGGCCTCTTGGACCGCCTTGGACGCTGTTGAAACTGAAAGGGTGGATGTGCTGAAGATGTACGTTTTCCTCACGAGTTTGGGCGACTTTGGACTTTTGGGGCTCTCCTGGGGGGTCCTCTTGGAACTGTCTGGGGTCGTCTTGGAGGCTTCGTGGTCCGTCTTGAGGGTATCTTTGTTGTGTTTGATGCCTGCTTGGCGTGTTGGAGCCCAGCTTGAGCAAGCTCGGATGGAATCTTGGGCATCTTGGACGCCGCGGAGTGTGAGCATGCAGGCTCTGGAGGCCCAGGGGGGAGCGCTGAGGAGCCCGGAGAGCCACCCCCTGCCACGGGGGCCCCCTTCGGGGCTCCCCTCTTCGGATTGGATTGCAGGCCCCGGGTGATAGGGGCATGGGGGAGGGGGGCCGCCAATCATCTCAGACGCCGCGGGGGTCGGCGGATTCGACGAGGGCACGGCGTCGGCGTGCCTCGGAAGGAGGGCGGAGGGAAGAGGAGCAAGAGGAGAGTAGGAGGATCGGAGAAGGGCACCGCGGGTCGCAGTTCCGCCTCGCAAGCAGACGGCACCTCAGGTAACGGCCAACCGAGCAAGCAAACATAGGCCCACACGCGACCGACCCTTCCGAGGTCGCGCCCTCATGGACCACCTTCCGCGCAAGCACACAGTGGCGCACATGAGCGGTCATGGAGGACCAGGAGAAAGCTCGGTGGACCTCGCGCTTGGCGCAAGGGTGCACACCTGGGGCTTCCGAATGCGGCGAAGCCCCAGCCGCGCGGCGCTCGAGGACCCTGGCAGCGGTGATCCGCCTGTGCGCGAGGTCGAGGAACTCGAGCTGCTCCGCGAAGTTGCTGGCCGCAGCCCCGGAGCGCGAGACGATGCCGAGCCGCTGCCTGCTGGCCTGCCCGCTCCGGCGTCCCGCCCGCCCGTTAGGCGCTTCGCGCCCGCTCGCCTGCTCGCCCGAGACGTGGCGAGGCGCTGGCGAAGAGGGCTGCGGCGGAGGGGGCCCTCGGCGAAGGGGAGACCTCCAGCGAAGAGGCACGGGCGAAGCGAGACGGCCGAAGGGGAGCCCTGGCGAACCGGACGCGTTCGCGGTTCGTGCCACGGTGTCTGCCGCACGTGCGGTGATGCCGTTTCGATGTTGCTTTGTGCTCATGTTCGTCATGGGGCTGTCCTGGGCTCCTGTGGGGTCGTCTTGATTCCCCGTTCTCGCCCCTGCGACCCAGACATCTGGCGCTCCAAGTTCTTCGATGCGTGGACCCCAAGAGGCTTGGGCCACTTCCCCAAGGGCCGTGTTCCGTCCTGAGAAGTTTGTTGACAGTCCCTGGGCCCGTTGAGGGCCCTTGGAGGCAGGAAATAAGCAAGACTGGCCGCTCCAATTCTTTCGGAGCCTCGCATCTCTGGGGAACACCGCCGATGTCGAGACCTTCTGCCCGCGCGCACGTACACCTGCCAAGACGCCTACTGAGCTCGACAGCCCTCGGGAGCCACCGTTGGTCGCCCCCTGCACGCCGCGAGTCCGAGTCCACTGCCTCGCGGGTCGGGCCCCTGGGCCTCGACCTCGCGCCCCGCGGATGCCCCGCGCGAAGCGTATCCGTGCGACCGCGCATCCGTGGGATCGCGCCCCGGAAGCCAGACCGCTGGGGCGCAGATGCGGATCCCGGTGGCGGAAAAGAGGGGGGTGATGACTAGGGGGGGGTGGGTATCATGGCGCGGGCCATGATATTTCCCCAGATTTCATGGCGCCTCTTTTCTTATTTCATTGCGTCCCTGGCCCCCCCGCTGGGGCGCGCACATGCCGCTGGTCATGATTTGCACCCCCCCCTCTTTGACGCCCCCCTCTTTGCCGCTCCCGAGGATCTGTTCGCCGCTCGTGAGGGTGACCCGGCCGTCGGAGACATGCCCAGATCCTCCTCGCAGGGTCTGCTTGGCTTCGGCTCCCTTCGGCGGCGCGCCGAGGGGGGGACCCTCAGACCTGGGCGTTGCATGTTTTCACGCCGGGCGTCTTCGCCCGGTTTCGGGCACCAGGACCAAAACATATCGACCTGGCTCGAGAAATGCCGCAGAAGTCGAGTCCAGTGGCTCGCGAGGCGCGTCATTCATTCTCAGCGCTGGATCTCCGGAGAGGTGAGGCGGGCAGGCCTTCCCAGAAGGCGGCGGGGCTTCTCGGAAGCCCTCCGGCCCTCTGGGATGCCCTCCGCGGCCGTGGAGAAGGCTTCGAGACCCTCCTGAGCCTTCGGGGAGGCCCGCCCCCCCCCCCCCTGGCCTTCCCCCTGGGCGCGGCGCCGATTCCCTGGGCACCAGAAGTTCTCCCGGCGCTGGGGGCCTCAGACCCAGACATCCGGAGCGTGAATTTTTCGGATGCGGGGCCCCTCTGAGGTCTGGGCCACGGCCCCGGGGCCTACCGAGGGCTCCACCACTCGCTCGCTCGCTCGCTCAGCCATGCATCTGGAGGGACGTGTCGGCAGACTCAAGGTTGCGTCGTTGGCAACCGAGTGGAAGAAATAAGATGCGCGTCGGCAACGGCAGCTGGAGCGCCAAACGCGCCGGACAAGTTCGCAACGGAGCGCCAAACGCGCCGGGATCTGGAGCGCCAAACGCGCCGAGGGGGGAGGAGGGAGAAGGAAGGATTCACACAGGGGCCGAAAATAGCCCCAAACCAGGCCCTCCAACTTTTTTGGAGACTCAGATGTCTCGGGCTCCGGAGGTCCGCCTTGGCTCTCGAAAGGGCAAGCAGCTTGTGCCACCGCCGGTTTGCCTGCCGCATGTCGGCTTGTGTGTTCCCACTCTGCCTGGCGACCTCTTGATTCGCACAGCGGTGGAGGCCGAGTTGTGTCAAGCTACGTGGTCGCGCTCCCTTCTTCTTCTTCGTCTTCTTCTTATTCCTCCTCCTCCTCCTCCTCCTCCTCCTCCGAAAAGCACAAGTGTCAGCGCCTGTCCCCTCGAGAGGACCGGCTCCGCGCCGCCAGCCTGGCGCTGCAGGCCTGGCGCGAGGCTGCCGCGGCGAGGGCCAAGGCCCAGGGGCCGGAGCGGGATCCCTCGGCGGAGGCGCTCGGCCGAGGTGCATCGGCCGACCATTTCGGTGCAGCTCGAAGATCAAAGAAATTGCATGAACATAGCAGTATCGTTTGACCGATCCCCATCCCCATCCCCATCCCCATCCCCATCCCCTTCGAGACCCCCACCAAGTTACCACCCCAGTTGGGGATACACCCCTCGAAACCCGAAGGGAACGGCCTGTATCCCCATCTAGGGGGGGACATCGGCCAGTGGGGCCCAGGCCACTCCGCTGGGGACAGGGATCGGTCAAACGATACTCAACATAATTTCTCGGAGGTCCACGCGGACTTCTTGGACCGGCGGTGGGTCCCCCTGGCTGCACCTCCGGCGCCGTCCCCGGGGGGGTCCAGCGCCGATCCCATCGATCTTCGCAGACCTCTGCAAAATTATGTGTGTAGGCCGTTTAGTAGCCTATTTTGGGCCAGAAGGTGCAATCGGTTGCCTCGATTCCTGCTTTGTCGCTCCGCATTCTCCCCACACCCTACATCTTCGGTTTGGTCTGTTTCGCCTCCGAGGTCCCGTTATCTCCACCAGACCAAGCTCAGCGTTCGTTGGCGATTGTGCATCTTTGATGTCGTCAGTCGTTCTCGTACCCACCACATTCGACAAGACGACAGCGGTTGCAGTGCGTGGTTGCAGTGCTTGACCTGCTACTTCGTTCAAGTTCAATCTATATCTGAGCCCGAGCTTCTCCACGCAATTATAGGCCGCAAGCTGCGCTGAGCTCCTTGAGCTTCGCCTTTCTGCGGCATTTTTCGAGCTGGGCCGATCTGTGATGGTCCTGGGGCCCGAGACTGGGCGAAGATGCCTGGTGTGAGAAACATTCGGCGCCCAGATCTCGTGGCATGGCGCACCCGTCGATCGGAGAGGGGGGGAGCGGGGGCGTGGACGCGTGGTGCTCGACGCGTGTGCGGCCGAGGCGACGCGGCGCGGGCGTGCGACAGGCGGCCTCCTGGGGCACCGGGAGGCGTCGGGGACTCGCGGGAGCCCTCAGGAAGGGGGGGCAAGGCATGCCGCACTGCTACCGGGAGAGGGGGTCCCTCTTCCCTGAGATCCGGGCCTTGCAATTTTTGCGCGCCTGGCGTTTTGGCTTCGTGCCCCAGGACCATCTCAGATCGACCCGGCTCGGAACTTCAGCAGCAGAACATGTGGCTTTGTGCCCCGGTCGCGACTTGCCGCGATGTTGCAATTGTGGTTCGCAACGTCCGATCTCGGGGTTAAAAGATGGCAGAAGTCCTATTAGACAGCACTTGGCACTCTACCACGCCTACCGTTAAGTCGGATACGTTCCTCTACAGGAGGAATATTCAAAAATAGTCAACAAAAATGAGTAGGGGACGATTTTTTTCGAGTAGTTTTTGCTATTTAGGGGGGACATGCCTCTTTAGGGGGACATGCCCGACCTAACCTTAACGTGCCAGGGGACACATATCACATAGTCAGAACATCGGCTTGGGGAGGGGCCTCGTCTGGCAGAGGGCGCTGCACAGCAAAGGGGGCCTCTGTAGCACCAGAGCCATGCCTAGTACCAAGGGCTTTTCAAATCAGCTTGGGGGGGCTCGCCCAGCAGCGGGCGATGTAAAGTGCAAGGGGCCTCTTTATGAGCAGGGTCACGTCAAACACCTCGGAGATTGCTTGCTTGAATCAGCTCGCCGAGCTGCACAGCAGAGGAGGCCTCTGTGGGGGGCGGGGCTTTGGGAGAGCCTTGTCTAGCATCCAGCACTCTGCGTAGCAGAGGGAGTAATTTTCGGAGTAGAGGCACGTGTGTTTTGTTTGTTTGCTTTTCGTTTTTGTTTTTTGTTCTTGTTCGGTTCAACTTGGGATCAAACCTCTTGGGAGGAGGAGTGGGAGGAGGAACAAGAGCAGGAGGATGAATGGTTCGAGTGCCAGGCGAAACCTAAACGCAAACCATGCAGCAGAAGCAACCAGCACTATAGGTAGACGTACAACTTTTACATTTTCTCTCTCCCTGTCACACACACACACACACATTTTGGCGGTAGCGGCTTCGCGCGCGGCGACGAGGCGGAGTAAGTCTAGCAGCGGGGCAGACGCGCACGGCCAGGGCCCCTCAGGCGCGGTCACTTTTGGACCGCGCCACGTACCGTCGCAGCAGCAGTACACCAGCCATCCAGGCGTGGATGACGAGGAGAAGGCGCTGCCAAGGAGGAGGAGGAGGAGGAGGAGGAGGAGGAGGAGGAGGAGGAGGAGGGAGGAGGGAGAAGGAGAAGAGGAGGAGAGAGGAGGAGGAGGAGGAAGGAGAGAGGAGGAGGAGGAGGAGGAGGAGGAGGAGTGAGGAGGAGAGGAGGAGGAGGCAGGAGGGGGAGGAGGAGGAGGAGGAGGAGGAGGAGGAGGAGGAGGAGGAGGAGGAGGAGGAGGAGGAGGAGGAGGAGTCGTGGGACGTCCCTTGCGGGCCCAAAGCGCTGGGGCGATGCGCAGCCCACCGGGCACTGTTGACGGGGAGGGTGGGAAGCCAGGGGGACCGCCCGCTTGGCGTGCCGAGCGCAGACTGTACGAGACATATCGATCAATCGGGGAGGCCAGCCCATCGTGATTCTGGCGCCGTATCCCCCCCAACCTCCTTATCAGCAGACGGGTCGTCTTTTTTCTCATTGCCTGTCTTCGTTTCAGAAGTTGACTTCTGCTCGCCCCCGCGCAGGGCTCCGAGGTGGTTCCTGAGGCCGTCGTGATGGCCCTGCTGCGATGCGGGCGCGTCCACCACTGTCTGGCAGTGTGGCGTGGACTGGCGGTCTCCAGGGACGAGCACAAGCATTGTATGATGATGCGGCGGAGTAGGATGGTCAGCAGTGGAGGTGTTGGGGAGGAGGATTGGAAGGGGTTGGTGATGAGGGTGCTGATGGCAATAATAACGAGAACGTGGGTGACTCCACGAGCGTGGGAAGAGATTCCTCTTTTTCAGCCGCTTTCAGTCCCTGTGTTGACGATACGGCGAACAGTCATCAGTGGACAGTAGGAAATTGGGGGAAGGAGGGACATGACACCGAACACCGATGTTGCATCCATCATGTTTGATGCTCACCCGCTTGGCTGGGTTGCCGTCCCCATTTGGAGGCTGGCCCTGCTGGACGGACTCGTCCAAGATTACCGCCTTTGGCCTTGTCTTTCCTCTGCGTCTTCTCCCTGTGCACCGCACTCTGCCCTCCTGCCGCTTTGCCCCGCTGGTCTGCGATTCTGCACTCTGCGTGCCTGGCCGTGCCGATTCGGCCCCAGCGGACGCCTCTGCCTCAAGGCAGAATCCATGGCCGCTGCGTCGATAGCGTCTCGACGCCTTTGTAGCTGCGATGGCGTGCGATGGCGCGACGCCTGCTCTGACGGGACCTGCCCCTACGAGCAGTGGCGCTTTTGAGTTGGCTGGGACGGGCGCGCGGTTCGCGGCGCACGGTTTGCGGGGCCCCTGGTTCTCTTCCCGCCTCTGCGTGCCCGTAATGCTTGTTCACGTGCGCGGCCTCGACCAGCGGTGTTGCTGTGCACCCGCTTTTGGAGTTGAGAGCTGTGCGCAAGCTAGCTGCCCTGTGTTGGTGTCCGCTGACACGCCTCTGTTGGTTTTCTGAGATGCGAGATCTGTGGCTGAGTCCTTGGTCCTCGCTGGTTGACTTCGTTATGGATTTGTGCAGTTGAGTCTGAGTTGTTGGTCGTTGCGCCCATTTGCGCTTTGCTTGAGGCTGCGTCATTTGATGTTCGATACTTGCTCGCAACGTAAGTGGGGCAAGGCAATTTTCTTTTCAAATGTACCTGTTTCACTTTGGTCACTGGGTGGTTTTGGATGGGTTTGGCCACCCTGCACCTTACCGCCTGGGTTTGAACCCCCCTGCCTGCACTACCACGGTTTCAATTCTCGTCTTGATGTTCATCTGAGCGTTCCATGATCATCTGAGCGTTCCCAGCCGCTTTTCCTCCGTCCCGCCGTATTGGTAAACCTGTGTCGGAGCATGCGATGCCCATCGGCAGTAAAGGTGTATACAACCTGTCCCCTCGAGCGAGCCTATGCCCCCAGTGCGTACATGCTTCTGCGCTGCTGTCTGCGCCTGGCACCCATGGCGGGCTGAATGGTGAGCGCCGTCCTTGTGAGCGTTTGACAGAGGATGAAGATGTGTGCATTCGTTCTTTCTGTGCGCGCATGTGTGTGCTTGCACGTGCGTTTGTTCCGTGCGCTTTTGTATACGCAGGCACGTCATTTGTACATGCATGCGCGCGTGTGCGCTCGTGCAATGCCGTATGGTTACAGTCATGGGCCCCAAACATAGCATTTGTGCAATCTACGACGTGTGGGACCCTAGGTGGTGTGTCCCTCTCGTGCGGAACTCTACCGTGTGGGACCCTACCGTATGGGAACTTACTTTGTGGCACCCTGTAGCTCGGATTCTTTCGCATGGAACTCATCGTGCGGAGACCCCACTGTGTGGGACCCAACGTTTTAAGACTCTATCTGCTGGGGCATGGTGGCGTTGAGCCTGATGTTGTGGGACCCTCTGGTGTGGTAGTGTGGAGCTGTCGTGTGTGACTTCATAGTTTGGGACCCCATCGTGTGGGGTCGGACGGGGCCTTAGGGTGAGGGACCGTATCGTGTTAGAACCATCGTCGTGTGCGACCCTAAGGTGTGGTGCCTGTCGTGTGGGACCCTGTTTTGCGAGGCTTTGTAGTGTGGTGCCCTGTGGTGTGGGTTCCACGATATGGTCCCAGCGAGGACAGGGAGAGAACCATCTAGAACGTATCCAAATCCTGGCCACCAGGGGCAACCCAGAAGAAGACACGGAAGAAGCCTTTTGTGAAAGCACGGTTTTGGGGATGCTTGTGAGCGCGAGCCTTCTTTGCATCATGAGCTGTCCTGGAGGTCGCACGTTTCCGGCACCGCGCGTTTGAGGACAGTTTTCTCTTTCCACCATCGTCGCCGATACCATCGTCGTCGCCATTGTCTTCATCATTGCTATCCTCGTCATGGTGTTCGTGGTCATTGTTATCAGCATTGTTGCATTTCCCAGCGAAGTTACCTTCATCGACATGTCGGCAGTTCCTCAAAACGTACAGGGCAGCATTGACCGCGCACGAGATAGCAGAGCAGTAGAAGCCAGTAGTTGCAATTGAGGGGCTCGATTTTTACAGAGTGGCACAAGCTGTAGTGTGTGCATTCCCTGAGCGTGTTTTGGGCTTCTTAGTGCTGCAGTCGCCAGATCTCGTAAGGACTCGGACTCCCGCGTATCGACCATTGGGAGAATCGCACAGAAGATGAGGCTAGGAAAGAGTTGTGGCATTCATATTACATCTGCGACGGACAATGCAACAAGTGTGCTGTCGTCGCCATCGTCGCGGCCTCCGCTGCCGCGGTCGTTGCCGTGGTCGTCGTCATGCTTGCTCCCATCATCGTACTCCTCCTCCCCCGTCCATCTTCCCTGCTCCTGGTCTTACGCTTTTTTATTATCTTTTGTCAGCTTTATTTTCCAATCTTGATCCTTCCCGATCCCTCGTTACACGTTTTCATGATTCCCTTTCCTCCTACCTCCTCCACCCATTCTCCGTACCTTCATCTCTCTTCCTCGTCATTCTTTCGTCCGCCTCCTTTCCCTCGTCCGTCGTCGTTGTCGTCCGCCCATTCCCCCATGTCCTCCCCTGCTAGATATGATGGCCAAGAGCAGAGCATCACATACCCATGCGCTGCTATCGACGGCTAACCTGCTGGTCCAAGACATAACGTGCCACCATCAAGCGGCTGCGCGTTCTCCACTCAATAATGGTCGGGGAGTAGTGAGGTATTACTCCGCGTCGATTGTCGAACGAATCAGATCTCCCTGCTGGCATCTTACGGTGGAGGTCGAATGAATCAAACGAGGGACTTCACGCCTCTGGAAGTGAGCTTTGTCTTCGTCGGGGCTCGAGCAAGACGGTGTTTTGGCGATTTCGTGTACCGTTTTCGTTCTGATTTCGTTTCACAGTAAAAGCGGAAAGAAAACATAACGAGGGAGAACAAAAACAGCACGAAAACGAAAACACTTTAGCTCGAGCCCTGGTCGTCGTCTTCCCTTCCGCTCCCCGCTGGAGGCATCCTACCTCTCCTCCTGTTCCCATGCTTCCTCATCGTCCTTGCCCCCTTTCTTCGGCAGCGCATCGAGAGGGGAAAGAGAGGAAGGGCAGGCCTTCTCGGAAGGCGGTGGGGCCTTCTCAGAAGCCTTCTGGCCTCCTGAGAAGTCGTCTGTGTCTTCGGACAGACGCCTGAGGTCTTTGAGTCTTCTGAGAAGGCCCTTCTGCCTTCCCCACTGAGCGCGTCCCCGGTTCCTCTTCGTCCTCCATCTCGTGCACCTGCCACGTCTGCTTGTTCTGTGTGCTGCTCCAGGAGATCGATGGCCTCCGCCAGCTGCTAGAGGAGAGATCTCGCGGACCTGAGGCGAGAGCACCTCAGGCTTCGGCCCTCCTTTGCTGGCTGCGCTGGACTGAACCTAGAGGGTACGTGAGCGCGCAGACGCGCAGAGTTGCAGGGTGAATGATTCGATCACGCAAGCTGGAGCGGTCGGCGTGATCGATTTTACGTTGGGTCGGGCAGTTGTTGTCGTGTCTGCAGGCAGAGGCCAATTCGGCACGACGCCATCCTACCGTTGGTCCATTTGTGGTGTCAGAGCTGGGGACTGCAGGGGGAACAGGGGGACAGGCGAGAAGGTATTCCAGTTTTCATTCTCGAGCTAAGAGAACTTTTTGCCAAAGTTTCTCTCCATGACGCCCTTGGACTTTCTTTCAGCTTTGCGTCCGGTCTACGGTGTCTCCGTGTTTCAGCTTGATGTCCACTCGTGGCATAGGTAAGCGATGGCCCCGACAGCGGCAGTCAACCGCTCTCATGGCAACATGACATAGCCATGTGCAGTCTGGGCATGTATGAACCAATTAATTCGGCGCTGGTACCCCTCACACGTAGATATTTATGTACGGTGGCAGCAACTCAGAATGTCGACGAGGTCGAGGAGGTGGTGATGAAGAGGGGTGGGACGACGAAGGGGAGGGATGATGATGATGCTGCTGCTGCTCATTCATGATGATGCCGCTGATGATGCTGCTGCTGACCATGGTGCTGGTCGTGATGATGATGCTGATGATGATGACGATGGTGATGATGATGATTGTGGTGCTGCTGCTGATGATAATGATGATGCTGATGATGATGATGATGATCATGGTGATGATGATGATGATGATGATGATGATGGTGATGTTGCTGCTGATGACGATGATGATGATGCTGATGCTGATGCTGATACTCACGATTATGCTGATGATGATGACGCTGATGAAGATGAGCATCATGATGACGATGACCACGATGATGATGCTGATGCTACTGATGCTGCTGATGCTGATGATGCTGATGATGAGGCTGACGACGATGATGCTGATGATGATCATGATGATGACGATGATGCTGATGCTGATGCTGATAATGATGATTATGATGCTGATGGTGATGATACGTATGATGATGAGTACGATGATGATCATGATGATGCTGATGATGATGGTGGTGGTGATGATGATGACGATGCTCATGACTATGATGGTGATGCTGAAGCTGATGATGCTGATGATGATGATTACGATGCTGATGATGTCGCTGCTGCTGATAATGATGATGCTGATGGTGATGATGATGGTAATGATGATGCTGAGCCTGTTTATGGGGATGATGTTGATGCTGATTTTGCTGATGCTTCTGATGCTGATGATGCTGATGATAATAATGATGAATCTGATGATGATGATGCTGGTTATGATGCTGCTGATGATCTTGATGATGATGACGATGCTGATGCTGATGCTGATGCTGATGCTGATGCTGATGCTGATGCTTATGCTAATGATGTTGACGACGATGATGTTGATGATGATGATGGTACTGATGATGATGATGATGATGATGATGATGCTGATGATGATGAGGATGATTATGATCATGCGGATGATGATGCTCATGATGATGGCGATGATGATGATGATGATGATGATGATGATGATGATGATGATGATGATGATGAAGGCGCCGATGATGCTGATGATGCTGCGGATTGATGATGAACGTGATGATGCTTAGGTTGATTAAGTTGATTATGATGCTGGCGGTGACGATGGTGATGCTGGTGCTGGTGATGCTGGTGGTGATGGTGCTGACGATGCTCATGATGTTCATTATGATGATGCTGATACTGATGATGATGCTGATGTTGATGATGATGACGGTCATGATAAGACTGATTCTGCTTATGATTGCGATGCTTGTGATGATGCTGCTGATGCTGTTGATGATGATGCTGGTGATGCTGGTGCTGCTGTTGCTAATGCTGATGCTGTTGATGACGACGACAATGATGCTGATGATGAGTATGATGATGATAAAGCTGATCACGCTGATGATGCTGATCACGCTGATGATGCTGATGATGATGCTGATGATGAGGATGCTGATGATGATGCTGATGATGTTATTGAGGATCAGGGTGGGACTTATTATTCTGAGGAGGAGGAGGAACCATACTGATAACACTAATAAGACTATCACTCACACTAATACGAAGATTAATACTAATAACAATTGCATCAAGAACACGAGTATTAAGACTATGACTATGGCGGCGAATAATACCAATACACGCGATTGTACGAACAGCAATTAATACTACTATAAGCACTAAGACCAGTAAGGACAACCGTACTATTACTAAGAAGAAACTGAAGGATGGCAATAACACAACAAGAGGAGGACAATACTGATGAGGAAGAAAACAAGGAGGAAGTCGAGGAGGAGGAGGCGGAGGAGGAGGAGGAGGATAGGAGGAGAGGAGGAGGAGGAGGAGGAGGAGGAGGAGGAGGAGGAGGAGGAGGAGGAGGAGGAGGAAGAGAGAGAGGAGAGGAGGAGGAGGAGGAGGAGGAGAGGGGGGGAAGACGCGAGGAGAATGAGAGGGAGAAGGAGGAGGGAGGCGGAGAGGTGCGGGGCGAGTGAGACGATGACGGGAGAGGAGAGGAGGACGATGAGGAGGAGGAGGAGGAGGGGAGGAGGAGGAGAGGAGGGGAGGGAGGAGGAGGAAGGAGGAGAGGAGAGGAGGAGGAGAATGGGGGAGGAGGAGGAGAGATGAAGGAGTAGAGGAGGAGGAGGACGTGACGAGACGAGAAGGAGGAGGAAGAGGAGGAGAGAGGAGAGAGAGGGGAGGAGGGGGAGAGGAGAGGAGGACGAGGAGAAGGAGGATGATAGGTGGAAGGAGGAGGAGGGGAGGAGGAGAGGAGGAGGAGAGGAGGGAGAGGGGGAGGGAGAGGAGGAAGGGTATAGGAGGAAATCCGCGACCGGTTGATGAGAGAGGAGGAGGAGGAGGAGGATGAGGAGGACGAGGAGGCAGGTGGAGGGGAGAGGAGGGAGAAAAGGAGGAGGAGATGAGGAGGTAAGGAGGAGGAGGAGGATGAGGAGATGGGGGGGGGGGGGAGGAGATGAGGAGGAGGAGGAGAGGAGGGGAATAGAGGAGGAGGCGGAGGAGGACAGGAGGAGGAGAGGAGGAGGAGGGGGGGGGAGGAGAGAGGAGAGGGAGGAGGAGGAGGAGAGGAGGCGAGGAGGAGAGGAGGAGTGAGGAGAGGAGGAGGAGAGGAGGAGGAGGAGAGGAGAAGGAAAGGACGAGGACCAGGATGAAGTCGGCGGATGATGATGATGAGGAGGATGAGCAAGATCAGGAGGAGAGTAGGAGGAGCATATGACGATGATGTCGATGAGAGAGGAGGAGGAGGAGGAGGAGGAGGAGGAGGAGGATCAGGAGCAGGATCAACAGCAGGAGCAGCAGCAGCAGCAGCAGGAGCAGGAGGAAGAGGAGGAGGATGCGGAGTAGGAGGAGGAGGAGGAGGAGGAGGAGGAGGAGGAGGAGGAGGAGGAGGAGGAGGAGGAGGGAGGAGGAGGAGGAGGAGGAGGAGGGATGATGAGGAAGAATAGGAGGATGAGGATGATAATGAGGAGGAGGATGATGCTGTTGCTGATGATGATGCTGCTGATGATGATGACGATGCTGATTGTGATGATGATGCTGATGATGCTTCTACTGATGATAATTTTGATGATGATGCTGCTGCTGATGATGATGATTATGATGATAATGATACTGCGTCTTATTATGCTGATGATACTGATGCTGCTGCTGATGACGATGATGCTGCTGTTGACGGTGATGATGCTGATGCAGCTGATGATGATGCTGCTGCTGATGATGCTGATTCTGCTGATGCTGATGATGATGATGACGACGATACTGCTGATGATGCTGCTGATGCTGATGATGGTGGTGGTGGTGGTGATGACGATGCTGATGATCATGCTGATTATGATCATGCGGCTGATGATGATGCTGGTGATGACGATGATGATGATGATGATGATGATGATGATGATGATGCTGATGCTGATGATGATGATGATGCTGATGCTGCTGCTGCTGCTACTGATGATGATGATGATGATGATGAGGATGATGATGATGATGATGATGTCGATGCTGATGCCGATGATGATGATGCTGATGATGAAGATGCTGATGATGATGATGACGACAATGATGACGATCATGATGATGCTGATGATGCTGATGATGCTGATGATGATGATGTTGATGCTGATGATGATGATGATACTGATGCTGATGCTGATGCTGATGATTATGATGCGGCTGCTGATGATGCTGATGCTGATGCGGATGATGATGCTGATGATGCTGATGCTGATGCTGATGCTGATGCTGATGATGATAATGATGACGATGATGATGATGATGATGATGATGGTGATGCTGATGATGATGATGGTGATGCTGCGGATGATGATAATGATGATGATGATGATGATGATGATGATGATGCTGATGATGATGAGGATGATGATGCTGATGATGATGATGATGCTGCGGATGATGATGATGATGATGATGATGATGATGATGAT
>CAUYUJ010017060.1:881942-920459 GCA_963575745.1 Prorocentrum cordatum | reverse complement strand
TAGACTACTACTACTACTACTACTACTACTACAGTGTCGTATCAGCAGTAGCAGTCGCAGCATCAGTATAGTTTGTAGTAACAGCGGTAGTCGTAGTAGTGGTGGTGGTGGTTGTGATGGTAGTTGTGGTGATGATTTTGCTGGTGGTAGTAGACGTGGTCGCAGTAGTCGTGGTTGTTGTAGACGTAGAATTCGCCAACTTTCTAGGACCACTGCTAATTCTTTCTGTTTGTCCTTATCCTCCCCCTTTCATGCTCCTCGCTCCTCCTTTCTTCCTCCTTCCTCCACCCTTCGCCCGCTCCCCTGCTGCTTCGAGTTCGCCTCTCACGAAACTGCCCGTCTAGCACTCCCCCTACCCCCTCTTCCCCTCCCGTTCTTGCATCGGGTGCGCCTCTCGCGAAACTGCCGTATAGCAGCAACGCCCCTTCCTCCCTCCTTCTCGCTCGTTCTTACATCGGGCGTGCATGTCGCGACGCTGCCCGTCCAGCAACCGAGCCCTCTCCTCTCTTCTCCCTCCTCTGGCCCCTTCCCCCTTCCTCGTCCTTGCCCCATCCATGCTCCACCCACCCGCGCAGTCTACGGTCCGCGCCAAGATCCCTTACCAGGGAAGGAGAAGAGGCCCCCGAAGGCGTGGTGGTCGAACGCGAGTGGGTGCGCTGCACTTGCAGAGGCCTCGCAGCCAGTTCCGCCGAGCCCGAAGGGAGACCCGCAAGGACAAAATAAGAGGCGGAAAGGGGGCACTTGGGAGACGGGGGTGGCAGGAGAAGCGGAGCGGGGACATCAAGCAATGACGTACAGTCGGGGCCCTGAAGAAGGAACCCTCTCCGTTGGGGAGGGGTTCGGTGTTCCTTGATTGTTTCAAAGTTTGCCTCGGGTTTTCCTACGGTTTTCCATCGGAAATCGAGGTGGAACTTATGGGAAAAAGGGGCCTCGTTCCTTATTTAGGGTTCCTTAGGTCAACGCCCCGACTGTAGCAGCACCACGATGTTGCCAAGGGTGCGCAATAGTCGATGGCGGCGGATGGGGCGGCAAATGCGGGCATCAGCAGGGAGGGGAGCAACTTGGGGGAAAACAAACCTACCTCGCTTTTGACGACCCTTGCTTCCAAGAGATACCAAGCGATGCCAAACTACGGCATGTACTGGTCAGGCCGCTTGACGAGGAGGCGCGTGGTATGACCTGGTTTTTCCTGGAAGCGAAAGCGGGGTAGGTAATTCACGCTCTGAGCAACGGTGGCCCAAAGTTCGTCCAGGTTGGCATCCGGATTGCCACTTGGGCCCCGCACTGGCAGGGCTTGTCCCAAGGGGGGGGGGCCGAAGATGCCGAAGTGGGCTCTGCTTGGCCGGGTGTTCGCTCCTGAGCGCCCAAGGCTGGCCCAGAAGGCTCCACGGTCGCTCCGATTTGGCCTTAACCCCTGGGATCGGCGTCATCCCAACATACTTATGCCTATACGACCGCCCTGCGGGCGATAAGGAGATGGGGGGGGATTGAGATCAAGTGCCCACCCCGACTGACTTCCAGCCCGTCACCTTGATCTCATATCTCTCTTTCTCTCTGTCTCTCTCTCTCTCTCTGTCCGCCGCGATCGCGCCCAGGCGCCGACAAAAATGAATTGATGGATTTGGTTTGGTGGATTGGATTGGATGGGATAAGATGGATTGGAAAAGATAAGATGGGTTGGATGGGAAGAGATGGATTGGATAAGACAAGATGTATTGTATTGGCCCGCCGCAGGCGCAGAAACAACAAATGAATTGATGGATTGGGTTGGATGGACTGGATTGGATGGGATAAGATAAGATTGGACACTATGGGTTGGATAAGACAAGATGTTGTGTCTTGGACAAGATGGATTTGATAATATAATCTGGATGGGATAAGAAAGTCCGCCGCAGGCGCCGAACAAATGAATTGATGGATTGGGTTGGGTGGATTGGATTGGATGGGATAAGATGGATTGGATAATACAAGATGGGTTCGATTGGAAGAACTGGATTGGATAAGATAAGATGTATTGGATTGGCCCGCCGCAGACGCAGAAACAAATGAATTGATGGATTGGGTTGGGTGGATTGGATTGGGTGGGATAAGATAAGATGGGACATGGATTGGACTGGGCAAGATGGATTGGATAAGATAAGCTTGATTGGACAAGAAAGCCCGCCGCAGGCGCCGAACAAAAATGAATTATGAAATTAGCGACATGCGTTGGCGCGGGACGCCCGGGACACCCGGGACACCGCCCGGCCCAACTGGGACACCTCCCAGCCACCGGCGGACGGGAACGGATTTTCGTTCCTACTTCGGCCTAGCTACAGGAGGATCACGCGCAGCTTCGCCTCGCCCGCACGCGCGACACGAACACGAAACCGGAACCGAAACCGAGTTCCCGGTGGGGGGTCCCCGTTTCATTGCGATCTCACCCCCCAACCTCCCATTATATGCGCGTTGCCCTCCCAGGGACGCTGCGCGCACCGAGAAATATTCTAGTATATGCGTCGTGGCGGGCGCTTTCTGGCCACACCGCTCGGGAAACGATACACTACAAGATGGGTATACTATATGCTTGGGCCGGACGCGCGCCTCCAAGGAGAACATCTAGTACCAGTGTGTCTCTGTGCGTCCCCCTGGGAGTCCCCTCCACACCCCGACGCCACCCCTCTGGTCATCGTCTCTCAGGCCGCACGTGGCCTCTCTTCTCGGGACCCTCTGGGGGCCACCCTGGCTCGGCTGGAGGCCTACCGTGTCTCTCCTAGGCCGTCTTGAACCCCTCGACAGCCTTTTTTGAAGTCATACTATACAGATGAGCGTGAGAAGCCAGCATCACTGAAAGACCGTGAGTCGTTGAATCGAAGTTGCAGTGTAGGTCCCGTCTTGGACCCCTTGAGGCATCTGTTGTGGCCTGCCGTATGCCTCCTGGAACATGTTGTGGCGTCCTGTATCGTTTTGCCGTCCTCTCGGGCTATCCTGGCGTCCTCCTGGTGCTCTCCTGGAGTCATCGCCGGACATTCCCTGGATCCACTCCCGCCCCCCGAGTCTCCACCTGGGAAACCCCCACCCTCTCCAGGACCCCCCTAGGACCTCCCCGATGGCGGGGGTTTGATCGAAGGGACGGGGCTTCTTTTCCACTCGATTGCGACATTTCTGGGGATCCCTTGGGCCCCTGGCGCGCCTGGGGGAGAAGGGCACGGGTACCACCTCGCAAACGCCGACAGAGTCGGCTGAATTGTGGTTGCTCTGATTATGATTTGCGTGGTTGTTTTTTATTAATCGCTTCGCTCATTACGCCAGCCCTGGAGCCCTCTTTAGGGCCTCTTGGGGACCTCTTGAGAGTCTCTTGGGGCTCCTTGGCGGCGTCTTGGGGCCCCCAGGTCCTCTTGGGGGGCTGTTGGGGGCCTCTGTGTGGTTGCTTTTTATTCTTCCGGCGAGTGCCTGTGCCTCTGGAGTTTCAGCCTGCCAGGTCGCGCCAGGTGCCCCCCAGTCGTGGAAAGCTGATCGAACGTGGTATAGCATGCTGCAGGTCCGATCAATGGAGGGGCCCATTGCCAGACGCTCCGATTCGCACATAAAACGAAGAGCAGCAGAGCGGGAGGAGGGAGGAGGACGAGGGGGGAGGATAGCGAGAGCGGGGAAGGGGAGCGGGGACAGCAGCGTCGGCAAGCAGGCGAAGAGGCGGGCGACGGGCGGGAGAGCGGAGGCGGGGAACGGTCGCGCACTCCCCATGACAGTGCCTGCGCTCGCGGGTTCGCACCCCGCTTCGCTGGGGTGGCCCAGCTGGTGCTCTCGGCCTTTGCCACGCTGCGGCCCCCGTGCAGCCTCGCGGGCACCCCGCGGTGGGCGCCGGGGGGAGGGAGTGGTGGGACATCTCCCCGAATCCTCCACCCGGAGGGAGGCCGAGTCCTCGATTCGGGGATCTTTTGGCCGGGTCAACCCAAACCCGGGTCAGTTGGTCTCTGCAGGATCTTGCAAGATCTTGCACGCAAGCCCGGGTCAATGTGCCCCTGGTTCTGCAGGATCTTGCAAGGTTTGGCGCTTTGTTTGACCCCCGTTTGCATCGACCCCCGTCGCTTGAGCCCTGATCGATCCTCGAGCGCGGGGGGGGGCATGCCGAGGTTGCCGCCGCGCTGCCGCCCTTCTGCCGCCTCGTGGGCGCGCCCCGTGCTCTGAGCTCACGCGGCGTAGCTCGCGCGACGAGGCTTGCACCACAGCTTGCACAGCACAAGCTCGCACACCGTACTCCAGATTTCGTAATAAAGGGGGGGGTCTCATTTCGGGGGGGGTCTCTTCCAGGCCATCTTGGAGGGCCTGGGGGGTCTGGGGACGATGTTTTGGAGGGTTCTCCCACGGGGGGGGTCTGAAGTGGCTCGTCTTGGAGGGTCCAGACCCCCTCCCTTTTATTACGAAATCTGGAGTAGCTCACATCACACAGCTTGCACCACACGGCCTTCACCTCCAGCTCGCACCATCCAGCCTGCACGACACAGCTTGCACCGCACAGCTTACGCCGCTGAGTTTTCACCCCACCAGCTCACACCACATAGCTTTCACCACACAGCTTGCATCGCACAGCTTTCACCTTCACGGTATAATCACGCATTGTTTTGGGTCCACGCTGGCTAACATTGAGCAGTCTGTCTGATCCTCGTTGCTCAAAGCTGTGTGTGTTTCTCTTAAGCAGTGGGTGCAATACATGTGGAGTGTTCGCCGGCTGACTCGTCATGCCCTGCTTTCTGTTCTATCTTCCGCAGGCTACCTTCTCTATGGTTCCATCATCATGACACCTGCTCTTTCCTCAGTATCACTCGCTGTAGCGCCTTACTTCTCTGACCATCTTGCTGGAATCAAGCTCCGGACTGCAACTGTATCGATGAACAACAAGAAGATGCCAGGCTCGCAGAGCGCTTCACTTTACAACATGGTTTACATCTCGCCATCCTCTCAGCGCTCCTCTCCCTCCCGTCCTCTACCGTTCTCTAGGCGGAAGGTGAACGCATCCAGAAAGTCCTCAGACGCGCGGGCAGAGTGGTCCTCGTGTCAGCCATTTCGGCGGGGAGGGATGGACTTGTACAATGAAGGGCAGCTGCAGCAGGTGGAATCTTTTCGATAATGCAACCAAAGCTGTAGTGCGGGGCGAGTGTCAAACTCATGCGTACTTTCAAGTGCTGATCAGCCCGCAGCACCAGGTGGCAGTGCACGTGCGGATACACGGGACGGCACTGATTGCTAACATTTGTTCGTGCATGAACTGGCGCGACGGTTTACGCGCATCTCGCATCCTTGCGTGTGTGTGTACGTATGTCTGATTTTGCGTGACGAGGGGATGCGCGTATTCTTCAAGCGGTAGTTGCACTGTTGGATTTCTAGCTGTGTTGCCCCGAGCCGGCCCTGTCCTCGGTGGTCTGCTGCTGCTCCCTGGACGGCCATGGCTTTGGCTGCTTGGACCGTCATTGCCCGGCGTGTCTCCCTCGCAGCAGGCCCCGCCCCCTGCCCTCGCCGCTGCTGCTTTGGCCGCTGCGACTTTGGCTGCTTGGACCGCTGTGGCCTGTCTTCCGCCCTCTCCTCCTGGTGCTTGGACTGCTGTGGCTTGGGGTGCTCGGACTGCTATGGCCCGTCTTCCGCTTTCGCCCGAAGGCGCATGGACGGCTTACCGCGAGCCCCGGACAATAAGTCATATTTCCCCCCCATCCCCCCTGAGAGTTTATCCCCCCTGTGCAAGACAGAGTTGGTCGGGGGAGAGGGGCGGCAAGGCCGAACTTTCTTATCGCGGGGGGAAGTTACGAATCGAAGTCGCTGGGTGCTCGCCCCGCAAGGACGGCCCCAATGGGTGCCGAGGCCGCATGGGAGAGTACTTCGAGATTATTCGCAAGAGAGGCTTCCTGGCGAGGAGCGCCTCTCACGAGAAATACTACGGGAAACATCCTCGTCGTCGTCGCCGTAGTCTTCGTCGTCGACGTCGTCGTCGTCTTCGTGCGGCGACGACGGCGACGCGTTCCTCATATATCCTTCGTGCGACTCGCTGGGACCAGCCGTTTTTTATCCCCCCGAAACCCAGAAGCTAATATCCCTTAGGTGTTAGGTGTTAGTTTCAGGGGCGCCGGGTTGTGGCCTTGGTTGTTCGGACCGCAATGGTTTGTATTTCTTGCTCAGAACGTGCTTGGACTGCTATGGTTTTGAACACTCGGGCTGCCATGGCCTCCCTTCCCTCCGTTGGTGCTTGGACCGCTACGGCTTCGGCTGCTTGGGCTGCTATGGCCTGCCGCCTCCCGGCTTGGTGCTTGGACCGCAATGGCCTGCCCTCCTCCATTGTTCGTTGGTGTTTGGACTTTCATGGTTTGTTCGCACGTCTGGTTCTACACGTGGGCGTCCCACACGCAGGATTCTGCGCGCACGCGCACAGTGCTACGCTTTTTAGCTGTTCGGGTCTACGCGCTGACATCGCATGCTTTCAGGTGGGATGTGGTGGGAGAAGGGTTGCGGTTGATTGCAGCCCGTTTGACCACAACGCTGGAAGTTACATGCTTCGGCACTCCTTTGCCAGTCTACTCGGTCCCGTATCCCTATGCTGCCGATGATGCAAAAAGGACCGGACACCGAGCGCTGTACTCGTATGTGTGCACGTGTGCGTGCAGGCGTGTATACATTTATACAAGGAACGAAACGGGGGATAACGACCCCAATCTGGTGACACCCCACCCTCGCAGCGGCGGTTCAAAGACAGACTGCGTGCAGTAAGCCAGTGCAGCTATATTTCCGACATTTTGTCGCGTCACCCCAAACTCGTTGATGTTTGGTTTTGCTCTGCTACCCTTCGGTTTTCGTTGTTCACAACATTCGGCTTTTCGCAAGGCTGACCGAGCTGGAGTCGCGTTTTTGACCCGTGCTTCCCGACCCCGCCAAAGACCCACGAACCCGAGAATCAGGCTGGCCGCGCCTGCAAAAAAGTCAGAATTGGACAGGCCCAGACGCACCTTGAGAACCTGTCGGCCGGGTGGGGGGGCGCTGTGACCATGCCACGGGCAGCTGTCATTCCCCACGCCCCGCCCTTCTTGGCCCTGGTACGTACGCCCGATGCCTTAGGGCTAGCCTTGAGCCTCCGGTCAAGCAAGCCTTGCGCCGTGCACCGAGGTGTGACAGGCTCACATCGGCGTGACCGTACAAGGGGGGCATATAGCCCAGCATGAGTGGGCACGAGGGGCAATCGGGAGAGGCATCTGAGAAGATTGTGCGTGTGAGGGGGGGCTGGCCTTCACATCGGCTGGGGAGCCGTTATCCTTCCACGAGGCCGTCGGACGCCTGAAAAGCATCCAAGCTAGTTTAGCGAAGGGCCCAGCCCCTACATGCAGCTGCGACTATCGCACGGGGTTGCCCTCTCGTCATTTACAGCTTGCTGCAGGGGGGAAGGCTTGGCGCTCCATGTGGTGCACGGTGAGGAGGCGGCCGTCGTGGGGGTCGGGGTCTTAGTGGGCCCCGGACACAGCAGGGCCGTTTTCCACCGTTTCCGAAGAGTGCATGTTGAAGACGGAACGGTAAAAGACGGCAGCCGGAAACGACAACAGAGACGGCTCCCGAATCGGAGCCGGAACCGGAACCGGCGAGGCAGCGACGACGAAGCCGGACGAAAAGCGGCGTCGGGACCAGCATAGGAAGGCACCGACTATACACCAACACCGATCCTGGCCAGGATCACCCTGGGCCCAGGATCTGTGTATACGCCCTCCTGCCTTGGGCAGAATGCATATACACCGATCCTGGGCCTAGGATCGGCCTGGCCAGGATCGGTGTAGGTGTATAGTTGGTGCCCTCCGACAGCAGAGAAACGGCAAAACGGAACCGGGGAAGAAAGGACGGACCTGCGGGTCCAGGGCCCACCAAGGTCGGTGTCATCTCTGCGGGCGTTGCGCGCGGCCCAAGGGTGGCCCGCCTCCCCCGCGAGCGGTTCGGGTTCTCCCAGACAGGGGTGGTGCAATAGATTTGGTGCAATACATTTGTGGGGTTGCAATACATCTGGGGCGTGCCATACATCCTGGGGCGCAAATGTATTGCTGGATTGTCGCGCGCAAGACATTACTTGCAATACAATGCAATACAATTCTCCGGCGCGATACATTTGCAATCCAATTGCTCAAAATCTATTGCACCACCCCCTTTCAGCTGGACCCCCTTCTGGGTCGCCCCAAAGCGGCGCAGAGGCCGGTCGTCGCCCAGGCGCCTTGACGAGGCGACCCGACGACCCCAGCGGAGGCTGCGACCGGGTGGAGGCTTTCTCCGAAGGGCTTGGGCGTTTCCTCCTCCTCCTGCTCCTCCTCCTCCTCCTTCTCCTCCTCCTCCTCCTCCTCCCTCCCTCCCTCCCTCCCCCTCCCTCCCTCCCCCCCTCCCTCCCCCCCCTCCTCCTCCCCCTCCTCCCTCCCTCCCTCCCTCCCTCCCTCTCCCTCCCTCCTCCTCCTCCTCCTCCTCCTCCTCCTCTCCTCCTCCTCCTCCTCCTCCTCCTCCTCCTCCTCCTCGGGTCGCCTACGGCCCCGGGGGAAGCCGTGCAGGACTGGGGCGCAGATGCTGGGCGAGGCACCCGCCCCGCGACCCTCGGCAGGCGGCTCCGACGCCAAGCATCTTGGGCGGTGGCGGCGGGCGGCGGCCGCTTCGGGGGGCGCCGGCCCACTCTCCCGCGGAGCGGCGAAGGGCAGGGCCGGCGGCAGAGAGGGATCGCCCGCACTGTGCGTCCCGAACCCCCCCCCCCCGCGAGGAAGGTGGCCCTGGGCCCGGCTGCAGTGATCGGCTTGAATAAGGAGCACTTGCTCTTCAAAAGGGGCTCGGTCGTTCCTCAGATTGTACACGCGTGATTTACAGCTCCTTATGCGTTATCTATGATTTATCGTTCCTTATGCGTTATTCTGGGTAGTCAAAGGCCAGACTGTCAGATTGGATTGGGCCCCAAGGGCCAATCTGGCCCGGCCAAACTGGATGATTTGGGTTATTCGCCAGACTGGATTCGCGTTGGCTCCCTCGCCAGATTGCCCCCGTTTGCCAGATTGGGCCTGTCAGATTGGCGCCAGATTGGCTTCGACTACCCAGTTATTCCTTGGGATAAAAACGGGGTTCGCCTTCATCAGGCGGATGGCGAAAGAGGCCGTGCAACTCCTTCACAGCGACGAGCTGTGCATGGTGCAGAGGGGGGCGCTGCGTGCTGCGCCTCGCGTCGCATTCAGGACCCTGCCTGGGTGATCGGGCCAGGAATAGGTTCGCCAGCGCGCGCCAGACGGTCGAGAACGCCAAGCGGTGGCCCGATGTGTTTCCTTGGCCGCTGCCCCGCTGCCTAGTGGGGGCGAACGCGTGGAGGCTCTGAGCAAGCGCATCGGGGGCCCACGGCGTCCTAGACCTCGACGGGGTGAGATGGTCGCCGCAACTTCAGTGGGAAGTTGCAGTGGGCGCGTGGACGTGCCCGCAGGTCAATTAGCTCACTGCGCTCTGGTCGGGGCCTGGCGGGTCGCAGGATGTGCAGCGACGCCGCGACCCAGCTTGTGAGCTGCGTACTGTTCACGTGGGCAAGCACGTGCGCTCGCGTAAGCAAGATTGTGAGGTGATGCAGCCCTCTTGGGGTGCGGTCAGTAGCGCCGGTGAGGCGGCTCCCGCGCTCCTTGAAACGTGCTTGCAGCTTGCACCCTGAGTGGCAGCGTTTGCATCTCCGGGTCAGAGGCCGCCTGGCCAGCCGCGGGTAGAGGAGTGAGCCCGCCAGCTCAGCAGGTGAGCGCGAGCTTCGCAGCTTCGCGCCAGCACACGCCCGTGACGCAGTGGCGGGCGACAGATGGCAGAAAGGGGTGCCATAATGATGGAGTGATGGTGCTGCTGATGATGGTGGTGGCGATGATGATGAGGATGAGGATGAGGAGGATGACGAAGAGGTGTTGGAAGAAAGGAGGAGCTGGAGGAGCTGGAGGAGGAAGACGAGGAGGAGGAGGATTCAGAGGGAGGCGGGAGTGAGGCGGGAGAGTAGAGCTGCAGAGAGAAGGCGAGGACACAACAACACAGGAGGGTTTTGGCATACTGATGGCTCAGATTTGCTGTTTTTGACTGCTGGGAGTTTCGGTGATGCGGGTCATACTCTGGGTGGACAGAAGTGAGGGGCCAGAGGAGGTGTCATTAGTCTGGGAGTGTAGGGAAGTCAGCGCCTCACGTCGGTCCCTCAATTGTGGCCAGAGGTGTTGCTTTAGATGTCGACCCATGACATGGTATCGACGATGGGAGTCCCGCCGTGCAATGCAGGGCAGGAACTTTCCCGAACGCCGATCGAGTCTCTGGGGAGGGGTCCGGCAGTCTTGTCCTAGAACATGCTGTGACATGGGATCGATGATGGTCGATCAAAAAGTGGAAGGGCTGGGAGGCCACCATAGGAGGAGCCACGTGGGTGATAGACGTTGCGGAAGACGTAGCGTAGAGTCTTGCGGCGCGCGGTACAGCTTTTTGCTTTGGTTGTAGGCAGTTGGTGAGATTGCAGAGCATACGACCCTGCCATCGACCAGGGCTCCCAGACGCTTCTGACGTGGCAGCCGAATGTGCTCGAGTAGGAGGGTGCCGTCCCTCGCCATACGGGCAGTTCACACCGCGAGCGTGGAGCGCCCCGTGAATATTGCTTTAAGCTGGTCCGCAGCGGCCCAATACAGTATATAGAGACCCCCCGTCGCCCCCACCAGTCTAATTCTCATAGGAGGAGGAAGAGGAGGAGAAGGAGGAGGAATAGGAGGAGTAGGAGGAGAAGGATGAGTCATAGGAGTATATAGAGACCCCCCGTCGCCCCCACCAGTCTAATTCTCAATCCCTCGTCCGCCCTCCCCCTGGGAGGAGGTCAGAGGATGGGGGCAGGGAGAGGAGGGGGAGAGGAGGGGGGAGAGGAGGGGGATGGGGGAGAGGAGGGGGAGGAGAGGAGGGGGAGGAGAAGAGGAGGGGGGGGGGGGGGGTGGGGGGGGGGGGGGAGGGGGTCAGGGATGGGGGGCAGGGAGGCTCGGCTGGCAGCAGAGGGGCTAAGTCCGCCGTCCGCGGGACCAAATCCCACCGTCCAGAGGACAGCCTGGGCCTGGTTCGAGAGCGGGCTGAAGTGAGCTCATATGGATGGGGGGAAGGCTTGAGTGTTTCAAGCACTGTTGAATGACATTTGGCCGCGCTGAAGCCGCCCTTCCGGCCGAGGCCAGCGTCACAACCTCCTGCAGGCTGCTGTGCACCACTGGGCCCCCCGCTCCGGCTGGCGGATCCTACAATACCCCGACGCGCAGCTAAACAAAAAACAAACACACATGTGAAAGCAGTCCTGTTTTTCGGGCTGAACAGGACCCCGAGCGAAACTTCAGGGAATTTTATCATGTTCCAGGTTGCGTATTTCTGTTCTCGATGCCGTTTTTGCGCGCGGTTTCGCTGGCGTCACGGGATGCGTTTCGCGATGCCGCAGCGCATGATTGGGCCCCGACCCGCTTGGGCCCCCGTTATAGCGAGAACCACGCTGCAGCGTAAACAAAAAGCACGCGGAGGTTTTTGAAACAAGTTGCACATTCAACGATCGTTTGCCAATGTCGTGCAAGAGGTTATTCGGGGCGCGGCGTGTCCACGAAGCCAGCGCTGCATGGGAAGGCCGCGTGGCGGTTCGAGCGATGGCGCGGCTTTTGATCACGGCTTCTGAGTTGGTCCACTCAGGCCTTGTCGCTCCCAGTGTTCTCCCTGCTCCTCCTCGTTCTTGGGCCTCCCCTCCCGCCCCCGCGCGTGCTGGTGTCTACGCGGGTGCGGTGCGCTCAGCCGTGGTGCCTCGGATTCGTCGTCGTCATCGTCCTTTTTTCACGAGGGAAAAAGCACACAGACACAAGTAATCGTCGATTCCCAGAAAATATTTGAAAATATGGGAAGTGGGGGGGAAGGCAGAAACCCAGAAAATACGGGAAATTATGGGGAATCCTTTCATTTGTGCGTATTTATTTGTGTGTCCTGGGGCCCCTTCCTTTTCGCGCTGAAGGACGGCCAGAACACGCCCCAGTCGCACCTGGAGCGCGCTGCGCGGTGGCCCCGCAGGCGGCGGTGCCCGCGCGGCGGTGGCGCGCGGTGGGCGGAATGCCTCGAAGTGGTGGCTCCTCCTCCTCCTCCTCCTCCTCCTCCTCCTCCTCCTCCTCCTCCTCCTCCTCCTCCTCCTCCTCCTCCTCTGGTGGGGGTGGTGGTGGTGGTGGTCGTCGTCTTCAACGTCGCGTCCGTCGTTTTCGCCGTTGTCGTCGTCGCCGTCGCCGTTGCCGGCGCCGTCGTCGTCAGTGTCGTCTTCGTCTTCCTCTCTGCGCCCGCGCATCGGGGCGAATGAACCTCCGTCGCTTCCTGATGCGATTGCGCGCGCGTTCGATGCGCATCTTCCCGAGTTGGAGTGGGAAACGTGTTCGCCGGGTTTTTTGGGGGGCAGCTCTGCCAGACGAGTGGGAACCTATGCGTGTTTGGGCCGCATCCCTGTTCAGGGCGCACTCGTGTGCGCGCCTCGGACCCTTGCGTCCCAAAGGTTTTGCGTCGAACTTGCCCCTCTGGCCCCCCGTGCCTTCGTGGGGCAAGTGCGCCCTCGTTCTTGCTCCGCCTTGACTCTGGGGTGCGCCTGGGGTGTTTGCGGGGCCGAAGTAGGTGCTTCCGGAGTGGTCAGTGGGCCATCTAGGGAGCCATCGGTGAACCAAACGCCCCCATCTGAGTCTTTCCAGGTGGGGCTGCACGAGTGCATGTGGCTCAAGGGCCCGAGGCTCGTGGGCTTCCCCAGTCAACGACTCAGGAGTCATGGGCCCGTGGCTCCAGGGCCGTGCCACAGACTTTGTGGGACCCTGACTCTACGCCCCAGGAGCCTTCGACCTTCCATATGGTGTCCAGGAGTCGTTGGTTTTTCTTATGGGGCCCAGGAAACCCTGCCCCTTCGCCGTAGTGCGCCGCAGTGCCCCGCCCTTCGATTCTGGGACCCAGGTGTCGTGGGCCCTTCGGCAGTGAGCCCGCAGGGATCGCGCGCCCTGGGCCGCCGCGGAGTCCGCGGGCCTTGGCCCCACAATCAAGCACAGGGGCGCGGAGCGCAGTAGTGCGAGTTTTTGATTCTCACTGGCTTGCTCCAGCGTTCCGCCCAGTGTCTCCACGTGGCGCTTGAGGGGCGCGTTTAGCGGTCATTGTCGTTTCTGGCCTTGGTTGGGACGTTCAAGCTTGTGAGCGTTGACAATGATATGGGCGAGTACTCCAGATTTCGTAATAAAAGGGAGGGGGTCTCAACCATCCCAGACGAGAAGTTTTAGACCCCCCCCTGGGAGAACCCTCCAAAACATCGTCCCCAGACCCCCCCAGGCCCTCCAAGATAGCCTGGAAGAGACCCCCCTCCGAAATGAGACCCCCCTCCCTTTTATTACGAAATCTGGAGTATTTTCTCGGCCTGCCGCGGGGATTTGCACTGGTTGCCGTCAGCTACAGCTCTCCTTTGTGCACGCTCGTGGGAGGGCAGTGGCAACTCCGCCCGTCGGTGCGAGGCTCGGTGGAGCGCGGGGCCCGCCTTGGCAACCAGCAGCTACTCCAGATTTCGTAATAAAAGGGAGGGGGTCTCATTTCGGGGGGGCCTCTTCCAGGCCATCTTGGAGGGCCTGGGGGGGTCTGGGGACGATGTTTTGGAGGGTTCTCCCACGGGGGGGAGGTCTGAAATGGCTTGTCTTGGAGGGTCCAGACCCCCTCCCTTTTATTACGAGATCTGGAGTACTTGTTCGGGCCACCGCGTGTGAGGACGACAAGGGGCTTTTCATCGGCCGTTGCAATGTCCGTCGGCACTTATTCAGGTGCAGTGGTGCAGTGGGCCAGTGTATCAACGCAGGGCGTTTCACTTCGGTTATCAATTCAATTGGTTGGATGTGCGCGTGCGCGACAGGTGTACAGTGGCAGCTCTCTCAGCAGGTGCCTGTTCGGTCGGGCGAGCAGCTGGCGCCGAGAACCATCAGCTAACAGTTCGATTCAGCACGCGCGAGAACGGCAGGCAGTGGCAGGTTATTGGCCATTGCGCGGCCCGTCGGCGCGTTCTCTGGTACAGCGCCGCAGCGGGCCAGCGCGCCAACGCAGTTCAGCTCGCGCCGACCGCCATCAGCTGCAAAGCTTGGCTCTGCACGTCTGTGGAAGGCGGACCGTGGCAGGTACAGCGGGTGGTGCGAGGCTCGGTCGCTTGCGAAGCATGCGTCGACAACCGTCAGCGACCAGTTGGTAGTAGCGCGTTTGAGAAAGGCAGGCGGCTGCAGCTTCAGGGCCGCTGCTCGGCCAGGCGGCGCGGTCTCAGGTTCAGTGTCACATCGGGTGCGCTGCGAATGCGGCCGCTGTATCGACTGTGGCGATCGGCAAGGCAAGTTTTCACCGACCGTCATCAATTTCATAGTTCGTTTCTACACGTGCGAGAAAAAGCGAGCCGTGGAAATTATCTGGCGGTGTGGGGCTCGGCTGGGCGCGGGCGCGTACACCGGCAACCATCAGCTACGCGTTCGAATCAGCATGTGTGAGAAAGGCAGGCCGTGGCAGCTTAACGGTTGTTGCGCGGTCCGTCGGCGCGTCTTCACGTCCAGTGTCGCAATGGACTTGTGCATACGAATGTGGTGCAGGAAACAGGCGGACAGTGTTTTTTTTCTTGTCGCGCGGCCTGGGGTAGGAAGTTTAGGTTGCGCATCCTATAGTCAGCTGCAACCGTTGGAATTGGCATGGTGTTATAGCGGTCGGTGGCACCTATCATAAGAGGAGCGTGCTTGGGCAAGGCTGGCCAAATTTTCAGTGTGTAGTTTGAACGGCTCGCGTCGTGTCTTGGCGTTCGTGGGATGTGTTTTTTGTTGTTGTTTGGTTTGGATGGTTTTTGCTACTAATCTGCACGGGCCATGCGTGCCCCATGAAAGCTTCGGCTGGAATGTTCAGCGTCGACGGCATGACATCTTCTCCTTTGCAATTGAGGTGAGATAGTTACGTTTCTTAATTCATGGTGCAGTGCTACCCGCATCTGTGTGGCTGGTGGGAATGAGTGAAATTTCAGTTCCAGTTTATCCCTGCTGTGAGGTACTCGTGCGAGGTGTCAAATACGTTCCTCGTGCTTCCTGGTCCTGCCATTCAGTTTCTGGGTCGTGATGTCCGCCTTCTGGTTCGCCTTCTACGTCGGCAAAATCAGGGGGCGGCGTGCAGCTATCTTAGAGTAGACACCGTCTCGTTGCTATCCTATCCTGCCCTCCTCCTTATCATTGCGCGTTTTCTTCCTGTTTCGAGTTATCCCGGTTGCGCCCCGCTCCCCCTTCTTCGTCGTCGTGTTTTTCCTCGTCCTCCCTTCCGCCCCGTCCTCCTCCCCTTTTCGTCGCCCCTTCCTCATGCGTCCTCCCCCCATTTCCCCCGCCCCTCCCAAGTCCTCCTGCGTTTCTGTCGCGTTTGCTGTTGCGCCCCCTGCCATTCGGTTCGCCCTTTGCTCTCGTGTTTGTTCCGCGCCCGTTTGTGTCCTTCTCCCCCGTGGACTCTCTGGTATTTCCTTTAAATCGATTTTCCCTTTTCTCCTTGTTGTCTGCTGTTCCCCCCATCAATTTTCCGTTTTCGCATTCCTTGTCGTATCCGTGTCCTGCCAGTCCGCCCTCCCGCCTGGCGCCCGTCGTTTTTGAAAAACGACGGGTTGCGGATGGACAAATTTTCCATCCGCAACCCGCCCCCGTCGAACGCGAATGCTTTGGGCCCCAGGTCGATTCGGGCTTAGTTTTGGCAGTCGTGTCTTCGCGCGCGCGGGCTGCTTTCGGTAGTGGACCTCCTCCTGCTCTCCATCTCGTGCCCGCGCATGGGGGGGGGACGAGGCGCCCCTGTCGCGCGTGGGGGGGCGCTGTTCTGCGCCCCCGCGCGCGCCAGCGCCCGCGCGACTGTGTTGCGCGCTCGCGCAATGTGCTTCGAAATCTTCGTCGTCACCACCCGTCCCCTGTGAAGGGGGGGTGTGGTCGCGGCACTTCTGCCCGCTGGTGGTGCGCAGGCGGGCTGTCTCGAACCAGTCGTTTTCGTTGTCGTCGTCGTCGTCGTCGTTGCTGACTTTTCATTTTAGGAGAAAGATTCCGTTGACCCCCCTCGCCGGTGCACATGGTGTTTTCTCTATTGGAGGTGCCCCCCTCGGTGTTCGCACCCTGTTTCCTATCAGGGGAAGTCTTCGTGCTCAAGCTGGGCCTTTGGTCCTCCGGCTACAACGGCAGCGGCTCCCGCCTGATAGTTCCTCGCGATGTCTTCCAAAGTCGCGCTCTCGCGCGGGGCTCCCCCACAACTTGTGTAGGCATCGCGCCCTCGCGTGGGACTTCTTCACAGTCTCCTCGGGCGCAGCGCCCTCGACATTCAGGATTCGCGCTCTCGCTTGGGAATCGCGGTATTTTTCGGGACTTTCTGGGTAGTCGAAGGCCAGACTGTCAGATTGGATTGGGCCCCAAGGGCCAATCTGGCCCGGACAAACTGGAGGATTTGGGTGATTCGCCAGACTGGATCCGCGCTGGCCCCCTCGCCAGATTGCCCCCGTTTGCCAGATTGGGCCTGCCAGATTGGCGCCAGATTGGCTTCGACTACCCAGCTTGTCCTAGCCTCCCATTCTGTTAATTTCTCTCGTGCTCCATCCTTTTCCCTTCTCCTTCCATCCTTCCTCCCTTCCCACGTTCAGGGGTTGCACTACATGCGCGTGGCAGGCAAGGAAGACGTATCCCCTAATGGGAGTACGATCGAAAACGAAGTGGGCGGTTTAGCGAGGGTTCGGGATAAACGTGTTGAATGGCACGCGAGCAGGTAGGAACGATCAGTCTTAACATGATCGTTGTTGTTGCTATTGTTGTGCATGTTGATGATGCTGGTGCTGATGTTGATGTTGATGTTGGTGTTGATTTTGTTGATGTTATCGTCGTCGTCGGTCGTCGCTGTTGTTCTTGTTGCTGTTGCTGTTGCTGTTGCTGTTGCTGTTGTTGTTGCTGCTGTTGTTGTTGTCGTTGAATTCTCATTCCTGAAGAATAATTATTGTTGACCCCCCCTCACCGGTGCATACTTTTTTTCTCAATCACAGTGTGCCCCTCGACGCTCGCACCCTGTGTTTTGATAGGGAAAGTCTTCCTGCTCAAACTGGGCCCCTGGCCCCCCGGATTACAACAACAACGGCGCCAGCCCGAGATTCCCTCCAAATTTACTCAGGACCCCTGCTCCTGAGGCTTCCTCACAATTTAATTAGGATCGGTGCTCCCGCCTGTGACTTCTCGAAATTTAGTCATGACCCCCGCTCCCATCCGAGACTTCCTGACAATTTACTCAGGAACGGCGCTCCCGCTTGAGACTTCCTCGCAATTGAGTCATAACTTCTTCGCAATTCAATGAAGACCCCCGCTCCCGCCAGAGAACCCCTCACATGTTATTCAGGAATTGCGCTCTCGCCTGTGACTTCCATGCAATTTATTCAGAAATCGCGCTTTCGACGCTCAGGAAACACGCTGCGCCAAGGACGCGCAATTTACTTAGTAATCGCGCTCTCGCCATAGTCAGGCATCCAGCTTGAATGTCCCACCCGCCCGACCCGCCCGTCAGGGGATCGCCCGCCCGTCGTGGGCTCCCGCCCGAGACTTCCTTCAGGAACGGCGCTTTCGCCTAGGACTTCCTCGAACGTTCACGCTCTTACCTTCCTGCTCCTCCTCCCTCTCCCTCCTTCCTCCTCCCTCCTCTCCTCCCTTCTCTCTCCCTCCTCTCTTCCCTCATCCTTATGCCTCTGTGCCCTATCCCGTCTCCCTCCTCTCCCTCCTCCCTTCTCACTCCCCTCTCCTGACTCCTCCCTCCTTTTTTTTTTTTGTTTCTTTCTCTCTCTCTCTCTCCCCTCTCTCTCTCTCTTTCTCTACCTCTGTTACCTGTTTTTTTGTTCTCTCTCTCTCTCTCTGCCTCTAATCAACCGCCCCCCTCTTCGCTCCTTCTCTCCTGGCGTTTTCCCTCTTCCTTCGTCCCTCCCCCTCCCTTCCTCCTACTCCCCCTCGTTCTCCCCCTCCTCTTTTTGTAGGGCCCACGCCCATTCCAATGGCGGGCACATGTATGCCCACGAAGGATTGTCCGCCCGTTCAGGTTTGCCCGCCTGTCTAAGCCCGCCGCCCCCCGCAAAGAGAAATAATCCCCCCCAGGAGGATGTGATCGAAAACACATGGGGCGGGTATCGACGGTGTGGGGAACTCGTTTTGAATGACACGGGCAAGTAAGAACGAACAGTCTTAGAATGATTGTTGTTGTTGTTGTTGTTGTTGTTGTTGTTGTGGTTGTTGTTGTTGTTGTTGTTGTTGATGCTGCCGTTATTGAGCTCTCATGTCTGAAGACTAATTCTTGTTGGTCCCCCCGCCCTATGCACGTTGTATTCTTTTCGATTGAAGTGCCCCTCTTGGGGCTCGCGCCTTTTTTTTCAGGGACAGTCTGGAGGGTCAAAGTGTGTCGTTGGCCCCGCCTGATACTTCCTCACAGTTTATTTGAAGAATCGTGCTCTCGCTTGGGACTCCCTGGCAATTTGCCACCGACTCGCGGCTCCGCCTTGGTATTTCCTGGTAATTTATTGAAGAATCGCCCTGTCGCTTGGGACTTCCTGGCCACTTACCATTCAACCGCTTCGCTTTATATTTCCTCACAATTCTAGACGCTTCGCGTACCCCACCAGCCCGTCCAGAAACGACGCCCAGGCGAGTAGAGGGTCGTCCTGAGGGGCTTTTCGGCGTCTTGGGTGCCTCTGGGGGGCCTCTTTGGGCCGTTTGGGATCCTCTTGGGGGCCTCCTGGGGGCCTCTTGGGGCCATCTTGGGGCCTCTTGGTGCCTCCTGGGCGCTTCTTGGGGCCATTTTGGAGGAAATCGATCAAAGAAGAGGGGAGCCTTCAATTAGCGCTGCCCCCTCAGAAGGCCAAAATGGGGCCAAAACCTTAGTAAAATCAATGATTTTGGCTTCCTCGGCGAGGCCGTTTTGGACGCTCCGACCGCTCCCCGCCCCCCTGTCCAGGTCAGTGGGGAGGGGGTAGGGGGAGGGGTAGACCCCTCCCCGAAGGGGGAAAAAGCAGGGGTGGAAGAGGAAACTCGTTAAACCACCGACGCCCTAAAGGGCCGGTGGGATTTAATCAGATGCCGGTTCTTCACACTCAGGAATCGCGCCCCCGCTACAGATTGCCTGGCGGTTCAAGCAGGACCCGCGCTTCAGCGACCTGCCCGCTCGACCCGCCCGTCGGGGCCTGCCCGCCCGACCAGCCCGTTAATGACTGCAGTCGCCGCTCGCTGCCTTTTGCCCGCCTTCGATGCCCCCCGCTGCCCGTGCTGGTTCTGCGGTCGCTTTCGCTCGGTGCCCTTCGTGCCCCCGTTGCTGCCCTCAGTGGCCCCGTCGCTGCCCTCTGTGGCCCCGCATTCTATGCCCTTCGTGGCCTCCGCTCGCACGCGCCCGTCGTGGCCCCATACGCATGCCCTTCGTAGCTTCAGTGTCGCCTTTCGTGGCCCCCTCGCTGCCCTTCGTGGCCCCCGTGCTGCCCCCAGTGGCCCCGCTGTCGCCCTTTGTGGCCCCGCATACGAATGCCCTTCGTGGCCCCCGCTCGCTCGCGCCCGTCGTGGCCCCATATGCATGCCCTTCGTGGCCCCGCTGTCGCCCTTTGTGGCCCCCTCGCTGCCCTTCGTGGCCCCGGTGCTGCCCTCAGCGGCCCCATCGCTGCCCTTTGTGGCCTCGGAGTTTGTGCCCTTCGTGGCCCACGCTGGCTTTTCTCAAGATTTACGTGTGAATCGAGCCATCGCTCGAGACTTCCTCGCGATTCATGCAGGACCAACGCTGCAGCAACCCGCCTGATCGACCTCGTCGCCTGGGTCTGTTTTCCGACCTGCCCGCTATCTGCCTGTCTGGTTCTACCACTTGTTTTCTGCTCCTTCCCCCCCTCCTGCTAATTTCTCTCGTGCTCCATTCTTCCTCCTCCCACTTCCACCCATTTTCTTTTCCTTGTTTTAGGGGTTGCACTCAATACACGTGGCAGGTAAGGAAGATATACCCCCAAGGGGGTACGATCGAAGACGACGAGGGCGGGCACAAAGAGTTTGGAATCTATACGTATTGATTGGCATGTGAGCAGGTAGGAGCGAACAGTCTTAACATGATTGCTGTTGTTATTGTTGTTGTTGCATTGTTGTTGTTGTTGTCGTTGTTGTTGTTATTGCTTTTGTTGTTGCTGTTGTTGCTGTTGTTGTTGTTGTTGTTGTTGTTGTTGCTGTTGCTGTTGTTGTTGTTATTGTTGTTGTTAGTGTTGTCGTCCTTTTGTTTGTGTTTGTTGGTGAATCCCTTTAAAGTGATATTGATTATTGACCATTGTGTTATCAGTTGAAGTCCTCCTCCCGGGGCTCGCGCCATGTTTCTTCCATGGGAAAGTGTGGGGTCGCCAAGCTGTGCCCTGGTTCCCGACTTACAAGAACAACGGCATCCGTTTTTGATATTTCTTCACAGTTTATTGAATCGCTTCGCTCATTCCGCCGGCCCATTTCGCATGATTGAGCCTCTTGGGGCCGTTGGGGGGCCTCTTCAGCGTCGCTTGGGGGCCTCCTGAGGGCCTCTTGGGGGCTTTTGGGGCCTCTCAGGGGCCTCTTGAGGCCTCCTGGGGGCTTCTTAAGGCCGAGGGCTCGAAGTTTTGTTTTGTGTTCCCCCTTTGGGGCATCGCTTGGGGCCCTCTTGGGCCCCTCTTGGGCCGTCTTGGATGCCTCTGGGGCCGTCTTGGAGCCCTCTTGGGCCATCTTGGGGCCTTCTTGGGAGCTTCTTGGGCCCTCTTGGGGCGATCTTGGGGGCCTCTTGGGCCGTCTTGGGGCGTCGGGAAGCCGAAAAGATGGACACGCCAAAATCTGCCCAAAACCTAAGGACAAGTAATGAATTTTGCCTCTTGGGGCCCTCTGGGGAGTGCTCTTGGAGGCCTCTTGGGGCGTCTGGGGGCCATCTTGGGCGTCTTGGAACGATCGTGTGGCATCTCGGAGCACTCTTGAACCATCTTGGAGGGCTCTTGGCGGCCTCGTGGCCCTTCTTGGGGCTCTCTGGAGGGCCACGGGGGCGGCGCCCAGGAGGAAAACCATCTCTGACCCGACCCTGCCGGGGATCGCCCGGGGTACTTTTCGTCCGGGGACCCCCAGGGGCCGCCCCGCGCGCGCGAAGTAGAAGTATTATTTAGCAGTTACCGGAGATCTTAGCACGCCTCTGGCCCGTTGGGCCGGCGAATTGAGAATGCGCTTTCTCGCGGGACGTCCTCACGATTTACGCAGGAATTGCGTTCTCCCGTGGGACTTCCTCGCATTTCATTCAAATGCTGCGCTTTCGACGCTCATGAATCGCGCTCGTGTTTTTTCCTCGCGAATCATTTGGGAATCGCGCTATCGCTCGAGATCTCCTCGCGTTTCAGCAAGCTTTCCCGACCCGCCCGTTCGGGTCTACCCGCCCGATCAGCCAGTCTGGTTCTGCCGCGTGTTCTTTTGCTCATAGCCTCCCTCCTGCCAATCCCGTGCTCCATCCTTCCCCTTTCCCTTTCGTCTGTCCTGGCTTCCCTTGTTTTAGGGGCTGCACCAATTTCGTGCGGCAGGTAAGGGAGATTTTCCCCCGACGTGGGATATGAGACGAAACGGGCGGGCATCGAGGGTTTGTGATGTACGTGTTGAGTGGTTCGCGAGCAGGTAAGAACGTACAGTCTTCAAATCATTGTTGTTGTCGTCGTCGTCGTCGTTGTCGTTGTCGTCATCGTCGTCGTCATTTTCTTATTCGCGTCCGCGCAAAGGCGGGTATATAAGGCCCCCCCGGTGCTTCGTGGTGAAATGGCGCGTTCGACTCACATCGTCCTGGTTTGACGAGGAAGCCACATTCACGTGCAAGTTTGTGGGGCAGTTCATCCCTAGTGTTTTCCCGCGGATTTGTTTTTTCGTCAGGATTTTCATCTGGGGCCGGCGTGATTGGGACCATTCCGTATTTTTTTGGTTTCGGATTTTTTTTCATATTGTATGTGAGCGGGATTTGGTTCTGACTGGCCAGGGTGTGACAGAATGGTGGGGCGTAGTGGGGTCTCTCCATGCAATCCCTTCCTCACTGCCCTGCTGCCGGCGCGTGTCTTAGTGTGGAATCGTTCACGGAAAGCTGCTGCGGGCATTTTCCACCAAATTGGGGCCGCAGTGGCCAGCGGATTGCTACAGATCGGATGCAACCCATAACAGAGATTGCCATTGCCATCTGAAAGTGTAGCGTAGTAGCAGCCGGACAAGCTCGCCTCGGGCACCGTGCCAATCCCTTACTGTCTCCAGCCGCCCATTGACTTTCCACAGTGCGTGCTCCGGGTCGTTTGGCACTGGCCCGAGCGGCAGAAATCCTGAAGAATAATGGTTGAAGACACGCGCATGCGACGCGATGAACTCACGCGCGCACAAATATTGTAAATGAGGTGCCAAGGATCAGCCACCTGATTTGTGTTTAGTTTGGACCCGAAAAAGTTGTGTCGGAGGAGCTTCGTCGAGAGCCTCCGGCAATGCGCAGCTGATAACGCTGGCATCCGTGATATTCACAAGCACGACCCTGTGATTTCTGTCAGGACATCCGACAGAAGACTCTCGAACAACATTGGCTTGCCTGGGCCGTGCGCTTACGTTGGCTATCGAGGGGCAGAAGGGGGGTCGCGAGGTTGAAGGCGCACTTCATTGCATAGGATCCCCACCCCCGCTCGTTGTTGCCAGTGGCCGAGCCGTACACCGCGCAGGCCTTCTCCCGCCTTCGACCACCAGGGAGTGCCAGGGCGGCTGACTGAGTCCAGATCCGAATCCAAGCTCGAGCCCGCGCCCGAATCTACGACCGCAGGAGGACGCGGAATCGGAGGAGCAGGAACGTTGGCGCGATTCGTGGAGGGAGGCGGAGGGATGCAGAGAGGGGAGAGGGGAGAGGGCCGGCTCCGCATTCGGTCGGACTCGATTCGACCGGCGATGCGTGCGGAGGGCCGGCTGCGCAAGTATCTGCCGTTGAACATAGTCTTCGTCGATGTCGGTATCCCAGGTCGGCCGTGGGAGCGCGAAGATAATCGCGCTTCGCGTGTTTCGGTCCGGGTCAGAGCGGCTGCTCCTCGCCCAGGAGGTAGCGGGAAGACGCGATGGTGCGAAGATGACCGCGCGTCGCGCATCGCGGGTCGCGATGCGCGAAATTAGGTGACGTAGGTCTCATTCCGCGAGATCGGGCGACGGAGCATCGCCGATCTCTGGCCAGCACGCCGAGGCCCTTGCGTTCTATCAATGCCCGCGCAGCCTTCCCGAGGTGTACCGCCCCAGGCCTGGCTCGGGACCCTCCCTGCGGCCCGCCACAGTGTCGGCGACGTTCTGAACATACTGGCCCGCTTTCTACTTCAGGCCACGGTAAACTGGGTGAGTTTAGCTATTGCAGGTCGGCTCGTGTGACATTTCTCGTCTGCCTGGCGTTGTTCATGTTCGCAGTGTGGCGTCAACCCTGGCGAGTCGAGTTCTTGTGGTCGCGCAAGCACACATCGGCGGATACTGCCAGAATCTAGGAGCGTCGAGGGTCGTCCCCTGACGGTCAACCCGCTCAAATCTTTTCTGCGCCACCCCCAGCTATTTCTCTAGCTTTGGTAGGCACATGCTGTGCGACGGTACGTCCCCACTCCATACACTTGTTGCTCTCCGCTGCTTGCGCTGGTGTAGTCAAAGCCGGCGTTCAGGATGGTCCTGGTTCTGGCCACCCTTCGCGCGTGTTCGGCTTCCCCACCCTTGCGGTCCCTTCGGCGCGTCTTTGTTTCCATTTCGGTTCATCGGCGCGTCTTTGTGTCCATTCGGCGCCCCCCAAGGGTTGTGCTTGCATCCTTAAGCTCCGTCCTCATGACTGATTGTGAGTGTAGCCTTGTCAGTTACTTTTTCCGCAGTTGGCCGCGCCTGTGTCATTCTCAGCCGTTTCGGATCAGGGGGCTATGTCAAAGCTTGTGGAACCCACCTGCCTCTCCGTTTGCTCATGAGCCACGGCGTCCCGTATCTGGTTGTTTCACACCAGTACTTCTGTGGAACATGCAAGCACGACGTCGATGCAAGCGAGCGGGTGCTCAACAGCGACGGCGAGGCCGTGCACTCTCACTGCGGCACCGTGCTGGAGCTCCAAGGCAGGATATTCTCCTGCTGCTCCGAGTCGCAGTCTCTACGCTCTGACGATCTCGATGTTTAGTTAAAAAGGAAGATCATGTTGGCTTTCGGTGCAAACTCGGCATGGATCCGGCTTCCCATTGCGCGGATCAAGTACTGTAGACTAACATGCGGAGCCTCCAGGCCTTGGGGATATAATTGGCCTCGAGTGGCCACCAGATGGGCAGAAGCGTGTTCAAATAGAGTACATCTGACAACGTTAATAACCCGCTTACTACACATGCCTGAGTAGCGACGAGTGCACAGACACAGATTTTGGTGCATCGTTTGAGCCGTGCCACAATTTTGAATCGCGTGGAGAGAAGCTTGAAAAGTCGCGACTCGTGCTGGACTGCTTGCGGTGAGGAGCTGCTTCGTCCTGTGCAGTGGGGAGTTGTGGGAGGGAGGGGGCCTGGGAAGGCAGGACGCTCGAGTCGTCGAGCCTCTGGCCGCACTTTCACTTCCGCCCCGCTCGGCTCTTGCGTGCACGCCATCACCTGCCCCCTTCCACGAGCGGGATCCCCCACCGCACCGTATCAACCGCGCCTGCTGCTTCGAGTCCATGCTTTCATCCACGCCTGCTGCCTTTCTCGTGGCCGTCACGCCGCCGCGGCCAGAGTCGGCCCGAAGCGCCAGCCAGGTGGGCATCTGCGCTAGCATCGGTGACTGTCGGTCACCTGCGACTGCTTTGGGGGGCCACATGCGAACCCCACTCCTGCCCCACGATTTTTCAGTGGGAGGGTGGGGTTCACCCGAGCGAAGTGAACCCCACCCTCCCCCTCAGAAATAGTGGGGGGTAGGGATAGGGATGGGGTTCGCACGTGGCCATCTCTGTTTCCTCTTCCCCAGGCCACCCCCCCAGGGGCGCCAGGGTGATCGCGCCCCCGGCGCCGCGACCCGAGCCGGAGCGGCTGCCCTTCCCCAAGGGGGCGGCGCGAGGGCGCGCGAGGAAGATCGCGCGCCGCGCAGCGCGAGGCATAAAGTTGGGCCCGTCCTTATACGGGAGGAATCGTCAGAAGTAGCAACAAAAATAGCCTGGGGACGATTTCTGGGCATTTTTTGGGGCCACTTTGGGGTATGTTTTGAGTATTTGAGTATGTTGTTGTTGACCACTTGGGTATTTGAGTAGTTGAGTATTTTGAGTTTTTGAGTAGTTGAGTATTTTGAGTATTTGAGTATTTTGAGTATTTTGAGTATTTGAGTATTTTGGGTATTTTGAGCATTTGAGCATTTGAGTATTTTGAGCATTTGAGCATTTGAGTATTGTAGTGGCCTTCGGCCAGTGCCGCCGATCCGGGGCGCTCCGACTGATGTGATCCTCCTTCGCCCTCGTCCCTCCTCTCTTTTCCCTTCCTTCCCCCTTTCATTCTGCATGTATCCAGTGGCCTTCGGCCTATCCCACCACCGTGCGTGGGTGGTGGGTCAGAGGCCTCATGGACGCTGGTTGGGATATCGTGGTTGGCTGGGACCTCTGGGGGCCTCTTGGAGGCCTCTTGGGGCTTCTTGGGGGCCTCTTGGGCCTCTTGGGGCCACTTGGGGGCCTCTTGGGGGTCTCTTGGGAGTCTCTTGGGGCTTCTTGGGGGCCTCTTCTGGGCCCCTTGGGGCCTCTTGGAGGCTTCTTCTGAGCCTTTTGGTGCGGGAGGGGTGGCACTCGAGTTCGGAACCCCCTCGGAGGCCACGATCCTTGTGAGGGGTGTCAAAAAACGCATCCGCCGGAAACTCGCCCCCCCCCCCCCCCCCCCCCACCCCCCCTTCCCCAGCAGAGCCACCCTGGCAACCCCCCCCGGAGGCTGAGGCTCAGCCTCGAGGCTGTAGCTGAGACTCCTTGTAACTCACACGCCGGATCGGCGGATTTGAGTATTTGAGCATTTGAGTATGTTTTGAGTATTCGAGTATGTATTTTTCATTCCTCGTCGAAAATCCCCTCTGCAGGGGGGGCCGCGAGGCACGAGGTGCGAAGAGCCGGGCGGTTCCTGTGCGGGGTCCTCTGATGAGAGGGCGGATGGGCGCGGTCGCCGCTCCCGCGCCCCCACGCCCATCGGGGGCGGAAGAGAGGGGGGTGATGATTAGGGGGGGGGTGGATATCATGGCGTGGGCCATGATCTTTCCCCAGATCTCATGGCGCCTCTTCTTATGTCATTACGTCCCTGGCCCCCCCGCTGGGCCGCGCACATGCCGCCGGTCATGATTTGCACCCCCCCCTCTTGGGCCCCCCCCTCTTGGCCGCTCCCGAGCCCAGGGAGCGGGTGGTTTCGTAGGGGGTTCCCCAGGGTTTCACAGGGGCTTCCCCCAGGGTTTCGTAGGGGGAGTCCCCAAGGGGGGAGGGGGCGGAGGGCTCCTCTAGAGGATTCCCCAGGGTTTCGTAGGGGATTCCCCAATGGGGGAGGGGGCGGAGGGCTCCTAGGGGCTTCCCCAGGGTTTCGTAGGGGATTCCCAAATGGGGGAGGGGGCGGAGGGCTCCTCTAGGGGATTCCCTAGGGTTTCGTAGGGGATTCCCCAATGGGGGAGGGGGCGGTGGTTTCGTAGGGGCTTCCCCAGGGTTTCGTAGGGGATCCCCGAAGGGGGAGGGGGCGGAGGGCTCCGAGGGGATTCCTCAAGGTTTCGTAGGGGATTCCCCAAGGGAGATGCGGAGGTCTCCTAGGGGCTTCCCCAGGGTTTCATAGGGGGTTCCCCAGGGGGGATGCGGAGGGCTCCTAGGGGCTTCCCCAGGGTTTCATAGGGGATTCCCCAAGGGGGAGGCGGAGGGCTCCTAGGGGCTTCCCCAGGGTTTCGTAGGGGATTCCCGAAGGGGGAGGGGGCGGAGGGCTCCTAGGGGATTCCCCAGGGTTTCGTAGGGGATTCCCCAATGGGGGAGGGGGCGGTGGTTTTGTAGGGGGTTCCCCAAGGTTTCATAGGAGATTCCCCAAGGGGGAGGGGGCGGTGGTTTCATAGGGGATTCCCCAAGGGGGAGGGGGCGGTGGTTTCACAGGGGATTCCCCAAGGTTTCATAGGGGATTCCCCAATTCCCCAAGGGGGAGGGGGCGGCGGTTTCGTAGGGGGATTCCCCAAGGTTTCACAGGGGGTTCCCCAACTCCTCAGTCGGAGGGGGCGGCGGCTTCGTAGGGGGATTCCCCAGGGGGGCGGCGCGAGGGCGCGAGGAAGGTCGCTCGCCGCGCCGCGCGAGGCGCGAGGCGCGAGGTCGGGCGATCCCTGTGCGGTCCTTTGAGAGGGCGTGGGCGCGGTCACCGCTCCCGCGCCCGCGCCCTCGCAAAGGGAGCGGAGGGGAGGGGGCGGCGGTTTCGTACAGTCGGGGCCCTGAAGAAGGAACCCTTTTCGTTTGGGAGGGGCTCCGCGTTCCTTAAGTGTTTCGCAGCTTGCCTCAGGTTTTCCTTTTGATTTCGATCGGAAATCGAAGTTTAACTGATGGAAAAAAGGGGCCTCGTTCCTTATCTAGGGTTCCTTAGGTCAACGCCCCGACTGTAGGGGATTCCCCAAGGGGGCGGCGCGAGGGCGCGAGGAAGGCCGCGCGCCGCGCGAGGCGCGAGGCGCGAGGGCGCGAGGGCGGGCGATCGCGCCCTCCCCCGAGGGGGCGGCGCCGGAGCGCGAGGGCGCGGCCGCGGGGCCGAGGGGATCCCGGCGCTCCGCCCGCCGCTCTCGAGGCGCCGCCCCTGGCTCCGAGTCGGGTCTGTCCTCTCTACAGTCGGGGGCGGAAGAGAGGGGGGTGATGACTAGGGGGGGGGGGATATCATGGCGTATTTGAGCATTTGAGTATGTTTTGAGTATTCGAGTATGTATTTTTCATTCCTCGTCGAAAATCCCCTCTGCAGGGGGGGCCGCGAGGCACGAGGTGCGAAGAGCCGGGCGGTTCCTGTGCGGGGTCCTCTGATGAGAGGGCGGATGGGCGCGGTCGCCGCTCCCGCGCCCCCACGCCCATCGGGGGCGGAAGAGAGGGGGGTGATGATTAGGGGGGGGGTGGATATCATGGCGTGGGCCATGATCTTTCCCCAGATCTCCTGGCGCCTCTGCTTATGTCATTACGTCCCTGGCCCCCCCGCTGGGCCGTGCACATGCCGCCGGTCATGATCTGCACCCCCCCCTCTTGGACACCCCCCTCTTGGCCGCTCCCGATTTCTACAGGAGGAGCAGTCAGGAATAGTGCAGAGGCAGTCCGGGGGCGATCTTTTTTTGGGGGGGGGGAATATGTTGGGCAATTTTTCGGAGGTTGATGGAGCTCCTGTCCAGACGCGTGGATGAGCGAATTGGCCATCTTCGGTTCGCGAGAGGGCGTCGCGGCCGTCATTTTTGCGGGTCCAGGTCCGTCGGTTTCGGTCCCAGGTCGCTTTCACTATGGGGAGGTTTACTAATGGGAGGTTTGCCCACCGCCGATTTGAGTCGGGTCTGTCCCTCCACAGAAGCAACATGCACACGCAGTACAAAAATAGTCTGGGGACGGTTTTTTGAATCTTGTTTTTGACGACTTTGGAGCCTTTCTGGGGTATTCTTCATTTTTCCTTCAGAATCCCATGCAGGGGGACATGCCCGACTTGACCCTTGCTGCTGCCTCTAGGGGGCCACATGCGAACCCTACCCCTACCCCCCACGATTTCTGAGGGGGAGGGGGAGGTTCACTTTGCTCGGGAGCTCCCGAGCGGAGTGAACCCCACCCTCCCCCTCAGAAATCCTGGGGGGGAAGGGTACGGTAGGTCCTTGTCGTGTCGACCAGCGGCGACCCCAGCGCGGGCGTTCAAGGTTGAACGCCGCCGGCGACCCAGAATCGATCGATGTTGAACGATTGGACGTTGCGGCAGCGGCCGATCGTTCAAGGTTGAACGATCCCTGCGGTGTCAAAAACCAACGCTGGGGTCGGCACGACACGAACCTGCCGTAGGGTTCGCATGTGGCCCCCTATGCCTCCCCGCGAGCACCGCGGAGGCCTTCCAGACCCAGAGGGGCGGGGGCCGTGGCCGGAGCGCCGCGACCTGGAGCCGCTGGGGCCTGCGGCTGCGGAGGGGGCCGCGGGAGCTCGTGTGAAGTCGGGCCCGCCCCTCTACAGGAGGAGTAGTCAAAAATAGTCAGAACTAGTCAAAGGGGGCGACTTTTCGACTGTTTTTGATTATCTTTAGAGTATTTTCTTACAGTTCTTTATTTTTCGCCCAAGCTCGTTTCCCTATTAACAGTCAGAATTTGGCTCCCTCCTTCGCAAGGTCGTCACATCTTGCAGAGAGGCAGTGAAGACTGGTACTCCAGATTTCGTAATAAAAGGGAGGGGGTCTGGACCCTCCAAGACAAGCCATTTCAGACCCCCCCGCCCGTGGGAGAACCCTCCAAAACATCGTCCCCAGGCCCCCCCAGGCCCTCCAAGATAGCTTGGAAGAGACCCCCCCCGAAATGAGACCCCCCTCCCTTTATTACGAAATCTGGAGTAGTCAAAAATAGTCTGGGGACGGCTGTTCGACTATTGTTGATTATCTGTAGAGTATTTGTTTGCAGTTCTTTTTTTTCGCCCAAGATCCACCTGTAAGGGTGACATGCCCGACTTAAAGCTCGTGAGGGGAGCTCGGCCTGCATCCGTGGAGATCCGAAGCTGGCTCCGAGGGGTTTGACTCGGAAACTGGAGCATATACGCATATACACTGCCAGTGGCGGGCGGCTTTTCAATCCCAGGACTTTTTTGAGGGTCGGGGGCGACGTCGGGGTGGTGTGGTGGATACTTTTTCCCCCGTGTTCCTGGGGACGCAATGAAAAATGTATACACCAGGATCCCATATACACTAGGTTCCCCGTTTCCTGTGCGAATTTCAGCGCAGGGTCGGAAAAAGCGTCGGTGTGTAGAGCTCGTTTCCCTATTAACAGTCAGAATTTGGCTCCCTCCTTCGCAAGGTCGTCACATCTTGCAGAGAGGCAGTGAAGACTGGTACTCCAGATTTCGTAATAAAAGGGAGGGGGTCTGGACCCTCCAAGACAAGCCATTTCAGACCCCCCCGCCCGTGGGAGAACCCTCCAAAAAATCGTCCCCAGACCCCCCCAGGCCATCCAAGATAGCTTGGAAGAGACCCCCTCCGAAATGAGACCCCCTCCCTTAATTACGAAATCTGGAGTACTCAGTGCTGGAGGCCTCCTGGGCCATCCATGGTTTCCTGAAGACAGTCGATGGACCAGAGACCAGAGAGGTGTTAGGCGATATTGGCATGCAATGCGGGGCAAGCTTGAGTTTTGGCAAAGGTGCACTAAGTGAGCCACAAGGCAGGACCCAAACTTGAAGCTTGCTCCTGAACCGTGCCATCCTGGGAGACAGGGAGCCCCTAGGTTCTTTTTGGGCACTTTGGATGTCATCTAAGGCCTCTGTGGATGCTCTAACCGTTCGCGACCGCCCCCTGAGAGGTAAGCTTCCGGGGCGGTAGACATAGCTCCCCAAACCACCTACGAACGCAGAACTGACCTTTGCAGTTGAATGAAACCGAGGGAAGCCGCAAGCAAGCCCGAGGCAAAGCAACAACCGATGCTTACGCGCATCGGCGTGAGGGCTTTTCCGCGGATGCGAACCCGTTCCAAGTCGCACGCGGGTTGGCCGGTTTACGGGGGAGCAGGGGGGCCAGGCGGAGCCCAGCCAGGGGCATACGCGGCCTCGACGCGGGGCGTTCAGTGGGGATGGGGAGGGGGGCGACTGGGGCCCATCGGGAGACTCTTCATGGGGGGGGATCCCATGGGGGGATAGGATCCCAGGGGGGGGATCCCATAGGATCCCCTGGGGATCCCATGGGGGGAAGGAGGGGATCCCATGGGGGGGATCCCCTCCTGCCCCCCCATGGGGATCCCCCCCCATGGAGAGTCTCCCGGGCCCAGTGGGGGGGGATGGGGCCCTGCGGCGTCTTTGGGGTCCGGGGAAGCCCTGGGGCCCGGGGCTCGTCGCCGCCCCGGCGCCCATCGGAGGCTCGGGTCGGGCGAAAGGGGGGGATTGGGAAAGGGGGGGTTACGAAATTTGCTGCATGCAGCTGGTTTCGGCCTCACCGAGGGGCCCATTCCTCGATACATGGCGCCTCTGGCGCCGGGAGGCGCCGGGAAAATCAGCTACGCGAGCTGATTCTCAAACCCCCCCTTTGCTATCCCCCCTTTTCGCCCGACCCGAGAGGCCCCAGGTCGGGGTGCGCAGCAGCTCATAGCGCAGATCTGCTTCGGTTTGTCCTGGTGCGGTGTTGCAAAATACTGTGCCCTGGTGCATGCAGGGGGTCCTCACTCCTATCTGCGCCTGTGTGGGTCATGGCACATGCGCTTGCGTGCGTGTGGCAGCAGAGCAAGTTGTAGCAGCGTGTTTGGTCCGAGTAGCTCAAATGGGCTTATAGGACAACCAGGGCCCCTTGAGTTGGAACCTGTAGGCCACCAGCTTAACCTTCACACGCGCGGGCAACTCAGGCCAGGACCGTATGGGCTGCACCTTGGAGACCGCCTCCGTAATCCCAACAAGCTGGAGCAACTAAGGCTGCGAACGTAGGGGCGATATCCGTGACCCACCAACAGAAAGCCATCATTCATGGGAAAGGCAGGCCGATGCTCTCTCTGGGTGGGGCCGTATCGGCCACCACCAGAAACCTACCCACACATCCAACCAAGGCCTGGTCCATCTGGGTCGGACTCGATGGGCCCACCATGCATGGTAATATAGTCAGGGTCCTGTGGTCGGGACCTTATGAGCCATCAGCGGAAAGCCACACCACAGAAACAGCCAAGGCCAGGAGTGAACGAACCCTGCGGTCCGCGCCCAAAAACTCGCACCACATCATCAATTCAGGCCAGGACTCTTTCTTGCGAGGGGCCCAAAGTTCCACCATCCGACAGCCACCAGGTATGGCCAACTGAGCCGGGACGCTAATGGGGGGGGGGCATGTGCACCGCTGGAAAGCCATCACGCAGGGGCATTGAAGGCCGAGCCAGGATGGGCCGAACCCTGGGGGCCACCACGGGGAAGCCACCGCGCAAGAGCCAGGGTGGCCGGGAGGCTCGGGGCGGGGCCCGTCCCGTGGGCCACCGCTGGGAAGCCGTGACGGAGGGATATGTCTTGTGCACAAGACGACCACGAAGCCCATCGTGCAATCGGCATTTGGTCATCGGCGATGGACAGGTCCTTTTGAGTCGTTTCGAAGGCAGGCTGAAGGCAAGCGGACCTCGTACCTAAAGGGGTAGTTGCGAACTGGACTAGGGCGTGGGCACATGGTATATCACATACGAGCCGATTTGGGCAGCATTTAGATACATGGAAGAAATCGAGGAGACAAATTGCTGGCAAGTTCGAAGCAGCTGGAGTTGACGCAGTTTGAACGAAATCTTGGGCCAGGCTGAATACAAGCAGCTCATGGCGAGCTGAAGCCAAGCTGAATTTGATAAGATCAAGGCAAGCCACGCTTGGCAAGTGAAAATAGTCGCTGCTAGAAGCAAGCGAGCAGCTGGTGAACGCACACTAAGGGCAATTACAACCAGCCAGTAGAAAAAGGCACGCCAAGTCGACGTTCAAGCAAGCAATCTAGAACAAGCGCCACAGCCAAGCGGAACTCATTCAACAAGCTGTGCAGACGCAAGACGAACGAACTCCATGTGGCTTCCAAGGCGCGCATTTTCAAGGCACTCCATTGGGGTGCGCCCTCAAGAATTCTGGCCTTGGGCAAACATCGCCGCGGTTGGACACAAGAGCTGTTCGTCAGCGTTGGTGCTGTTTTCATACACATGTTTATATATATATATATATATATATATATATATATATATATATATATGTGAGTTGGGCCCCTGGGCGGTGCCTGTCATCTCCATGGGGGGTGCAGGGCGCCCCCGGGAGCGTCCGAAGCGTCCCGGAGAGCCCCTGGGACCGCCAGGAACAGTTCGAGACCGCCCAAGACGGCCCGCGAGCGCTCCAAGACGCGCATAGATAGCCTCAGGAATGGCCTGGAAGGCCCGAAGACGTTCCAAGAGAGCTCCATGAGGCCCCGAAGGCATCCCAAGAGGCCTCCCAAGAGAGCCCCGACAAGCCAAAATCGTTGATTTGTATTGTTTTTTTCTAGGTTTTTGGCTTTCTCGCTTTTTCGGGGTTCCGACGCTCCAAGACCGTCCAAAAGTCTCCCAAAACCGCTCCAAGACGGCCGAAGAAGCCCCCAAGACCGCCCCAAGACGGCCCAAGAGACCCCCCAAATCGTCCCAAGACGGCCCAGGAGAGCCCCAAGATGGCCCAGGAGCCGCCCAAGACGGTTCCAGGAGAGCCCCGACAGGGCTTCAAGACTGCCTAAACGAGCCCAGCGGTCCCCAAGAGGGCTCCGCCAGGCCCCAAGAGGCCCCGAAGAGGCCCCCAAGAGCCTCCCCAGAGGCCCCCAGGGGCCCAACAATTGCCCTGAGCGCGCCCCAAGACGCCTCCAGGAGAGCCCAACAGGCCTCCGAGAGGCCCCCAAGAGGCCCACTGGAGGCCCTCAGGAAGTCGTCCCCATCATGTTCCCGGAAGGCGGTCGGGAACATGATTCCGCTCCTTGGAGGAGTTTTCTGCGCTTTCCGAGGCGCCTTCCGAGGCGCCTTGGACGACGTACGTATGTTTCTATCGATTGTCCTTCTCCTGTGTACACAATCCTACATGTCTTGCGTATGCTTCTATATATATATATATATATATATATCCCAGTGCGACCCTACCTAGGAGTTGGAACCCCTAAGAAAGCAGCATTAGTAGTAACAGTAACGCTAAGCTAAAGCTAAGCCACAGCTAAGCTAAAGCTACAGCTAAGCTAGAGCTAAGTTAAAGCTAAACTAAAGCTAAGCTAAAACTAAGCTAAAGCTAAGCTAAAGCTAAGCTAAAGCTGAGCAACAGCTAAGCTAAATCTAAGATAATGCTAAGCCACAGCTAAGCTAAAGCTAGGCTAAAGCTAAACTAAAGCTAAGCTAAAGCTGAGCAACAGCTAAGCTAAAGCTAAAGCTACAGCTAAGCTAACAATAAGCTACAGCTAAGCTAAAGCTAAGCTAAATCTAAGCTAAAGCTAAGCTAAAGCTAAGCTACAGCTAAGCTCAAGCTAAGCTAAAGCTATGCTAAACGCTAAGCGAAAAGCTGAGCGAAACGCTAAGCTAAAGCTAAGCTACAGCTAAGCTAAAGCCAAGCTAAAGCTAAAGCTCCCAGGGGACTGGGGGGAACCGCGGGGCGGGGACCGGGGGAACCGCCCGGGGCGTGAAGCACTGCCCGGCCCCTTTAAGCTAAGAGAGTAAGAACCCTTCTAGGCAGAGCCTAGGTAGGGAAAAAAGAGGCCCACTGGAGGCCCTGAGGAGGTCGTCCCCATCATGTTCCCGGAAGGCGGTCCGGGAACATGATTCCGCGCCTTGGAGGAGTATTCTGTGCTTTCCGAAGCGCCTTCCGAGGCGCCTTGAATGACGTACGTATGTTTCTATATATTGTCCTTCTCTTGTGTACACAATCCTACATGTCTTACGTATGGGCCTCTCTATATATATACACATACGTACACACATCTATATGTACACATATATATACACATATGTATACATATATGTATATATATACATATATATACATATATATACCCCTCCCCCAAGCCCTCCCGAGTCGTGCCACTTCCTTCCACGCATTTCAAATTATTCCCCATATATAGAGGCCCCCAAGATGCCCAACAATGGCCCTGAGCGCGCCCCAAGACGCCTCCAGGAGAGCCCCACAGGCCTCCGAGAGGCCCCCAAGAGGCCCACTGGAGGCCCTCAGAAGGTCGTCCCCATCATGTTCCCGGAAGGCGGTCCGGGAACATGATTCCGCGCCTGGGAGGAGTATTCTGCGGTTTTCCGAGGCGCCTTCCGAGGCGCCTTGGACAACGTATTTATGTTTATATAGATTGTCCTTATCCTGTGTACACAGTCCAACATGTCTTACGTATGGGTCTATACGTATATATATATATATATATACACACATATATATACATATATATATATATATATATATACATATGTATAATGTATATCTATATATATACAGGCCTCCAAGAGGCCCCCAAGAGGCCCATTGGAGGCCCTCAGAAGGTCGTCCCCGTCATGTTCCCGGAAGGCGGTCCGGGAACATGATTCCGCGCCTTGGAGGAGTATTCTGCGCTTTCCGAGGCGCCTTCCGAGGCGCCTTGGACGACGTACTACGTTTCTATAGATTGTCTTTCTCCTGTGTACACAATCCTACATGTCTTACGTATGGGCTTGTCTATACATATATATATAAATGCATGTGTATATATAACATCTATATATGACAATACGCACACACACATATAGATAATATATATATATATATAAATATACCCATATATAAATACATATATATATATATATGTATGATACATATATATACACCCCTCCCCCAAGCCCTCCCGAGTCGTGCCACTTCCTTCCACGTATTTCAAATTCTTCCCCATATATAGAGGACCCCAAGATGCCCAACAATGGCCCTGAGCGCGCCCCAAGACGCCTCCAGGAGAGCCCCACAGGCCTCCGAGAGGCCCCCAAGAGGCCCACGGGAGGCCCTCAGAAGGTTGTCCCCATCATGTTCCCGGAAGGCGGTCATCTCCATGGGGGGTGCAGGGCGCCCCCGGGAGCGTCCGAAGCGTCCCGGAGGGCCCCTGGGACCGCCAGGAACAGTTCGAGACCGCCCAAGACGGCCCGCGAGCGCTCCAAGACGCGCATAGATAGCTCAGGAATGGCCTGGAAGGCCCGAAGACGTTCCAAGAGAGCTCCATGAGGCCCCGAAGGCATCCCAAGAGGCCTCCCAAGAGAGCCCCGACAAGCCAAAATCGTTGATTTGTATTTGTTTTTCGAGGTTTTTGGCTTTCTCGCTTTTTCGGGGTTCCGACGCTCCAAGACCGTCCAAAAGTCTCCCAAAACCGCTCCAAGACGGCCGAAGAAGCCCCCAAGACCGCCCCAAGACGGCCCAAGAGACCCCCCAAATCGTCCCAAGACGGCCCAGGAGAGCCCCAAGATGGCCCAGGAGCCGCCCAAGACGGTTCCAGGAGAGCCCCGACAGGGCTTCAAGACTGCCTAAGCGAGCCCAGCGGTCCCCAAGAGGGCCCCGCGAGGCCCCAAGAGGCCCCAAAGAGGCCCCCAAGAGCCTCCCCGGAAGGCCCCCAGAGGCCCCCAAGAGGCCCCAAAATTGCCCTGAGCGCGCCCCAAGACGCCTCCAGGAGAGCCCAACAGGCCTCCGAGAGGCCCCCAAGAGGCCCACTGGAGGCCCTCAGGAGGTCGTCCCCATCATGTTCCCGGAAGGCGGTCCGGGAACATGATTCCGCGCCTTTGGAGGAGTATTCTGCGCTTTCCGAGGCGCCTTCCGAGGCGCCTTGGACGACGTACGTATGTTTCTATAGATTGTCCTTCTCCTGTGTACACAATCCTACATGTCTTACGTATGTTTTATATATATATATATATATATAATGGACCCACTGGAGGCCCTCAGGAGGTCGTCCCCGTCATGTTCCCGGAAGGCGGTCCGGGAACATGATTCCGCGCCTTGGAGGAGTATTCTGCGCTTTCCGAGGCGCCTTCCGAGGCGCCTTGGACGCCGTACTACGTTTCTATAGATTGTCCTTCTCCTGTGTACACAATCCTACATGTCTTACGCATGGGTCTCTCTCTCTCTATATATATATGTATATATACGCACACACATATACATATACATATACATATGCATATATACATATATGCATATATATATATACCCCTCCCCCAAGCCCTCCCGAGTCGTGCCACTTCCTTCCACGTATTTCAAATTCTTCCCCATATCTAGAGGCCCCCAAGATGCCCAACAATGGCCCTGAGCGCGCCCCAAGACGCCTCCAGGAGAGCCCAACAGGCCTCCGAGAGGCCCCCAAGAGGCCCACTGGAGGCCCTCAGAAGGTCGTCCCCATCATGTTTCCGGAAGGCCGTCCGGGAACATGATTCCGCGCCTGGGAGGAGTATTCTGCGGTGTCCGAGGCGCCTTCCGAGGCGCCTTGGACAACGTACGTATGTTTCTATAGCTTGTCCTTCTCCTGTGTACACAGTCCTACATGTCTTACGTATGGGTCTATATATATATATATATATATACATATCTGTATATATATATATATATATACAGGCCTCCGAGAGGCCCCCAAGAGGCCCACTGGAGGCCCTCAGAAGGTCGTCCCCGTCATGTTGCCGGAAGGCGGTCCGGGAACATGATTCCGCGCCTTGGAGGAGTATTCTGCGCCTTCCGAGGCGCCTTCCGAGGCGCCTTGGACGACGTACGTATGTTTCTATAGATTGTCCATCTCCTGTGTACACAATCCTACATGTCTTACGTATGTTTCTATATATATGTATACGAATATGTATATATGTATGTGTGTGTATATATATATATATATATATACCTCCCCCGAGCCCTGCCGAGTCGTGCCACTTCCTCCCACGTATTTCAATTTCTTCCCTATATATACACATATACATATATATATATACACACACACACGCCCCAAGACGCCTCCACGAGAGCCCAACAGGCCTCCGAGAGGCCCCCAAGATGCCCACTGGAGGCCCTCAGGAGGTCGTCCCCATCATGTTCCCGGAAGGCGGTCCGGGAACATGATTCCGCGCCTTGGAGGAGTATTCTGCGCCTTCCGAGGCGCCTTCCGAGGCGCCTTGGACGACCTACGTATGTTTCTATAGCTTGTCCTTCTCCTGTGTACACAATCCTACATGTCTTACGTATGTTTCTATCTATATATATAAGAGGCCCATTGGAGGCCCTCAGGAGGTCGTCCCCATCATGTTCCCGGAGGGCGGTCCGGGAACATGATTCCGCGCCTTGGAAGAGTACTGCGCTTTCCGAGGCGCCTTCCGAGGCGCCTTGGACGACGTACGTATGTTTCTATAGGTTGTCTTTCTCCTGTGTACACAATCCTACATGTCTTACGTATGTTTCTCTATATACATATATATATACATACAGACACATATATGTGTATGTATGTATGTATGTATGTATGTATGTATGTATCTATGTATGTATGTATGTATGTATGTATGTATGTATGTATGTATGTATGTATGTATGTGTGTATGTATGTTTGTATGTATGTGTATATATATATATATATATACACACCTCCCCCAAGCCCTCCCGAGTCGTGCCACTTCCTTCCACGTGTTTTAATCTCTTCCGTATATATATATATATATATATAGGCCGCCCAGGAGCCTCCTAAAACCGCTCCAAGACGGCCGAAGAGGCCCCCAAGACCGCCCCAAGAGCCCAAACAACCTCCAAAATCGTCCCACGACGGCCCAGGAGAGCCCCAAGATGGCCCAGGAGCCGCCCAAGACGGTTCCAGGAGTGCCCCGACAGGGCTTCAAGACT